>JAUELO010000025.1:688404-704843 GCA_032357855.1 Amphibolips quercusostensackenii | reverse complement strand
ATTTCTGCGAGGGACAGTCGCAACACTACGTTGTACTCCCGCTCATGTATGTGTATTGCGCTACTGATTGGTCCAGCTTAAATACTTATTAACTCAAAAACTAAAACTTTAACTGATTTTATGGAAAAGGAATTTTTGATTTATTTTTCAAATTTTTATACAGCTATATAAGTCCGGACACTTGAGTCTGAGACACACTGTATAGCTGCAATCGTGAACAAAAGATACACCTGATTATTAAAATAACTTGTTCCAATTATTAATAACTTTAAAATCTTCAGAACTGCGTTAAGCATTTTTAAAAAACATAAAAAATTACATACCTTTAAAATATAAATGTTAAGAATTAAATAAATATTAATTTTAAATCCTCAATATTTCAGAACTTCAAATTGCAAATGTTCTAAAATTGAGAACATTTAAACCACGAATCGTTAAGATTGAAGATTTTCCATTGTAAATCTTAAAAATTGAACTACATACTTAAAAAAAATTGCATAATTATATACCTTGAAAATATAAATTTCGCAAATTAAATAAATTTTCATTTTAACAATTCCAAATTCAACTATTTTAAAAACATTTTGATAACACACATTCATTTTGAAGTCTTCAATGGAAAATCTTAAAAATTAGAGAATTTTCCGTCGTAAATCTTCATAACTGAGTTACACATTTAAAAAAAAACATTTCAAAATATCATACCCTTAAAATATAAATCTTAAAAATTAAATAAATTTCAGTTTTGAATCCTCAAAATTTCAGAACATTAAATTGCAAACGTTTTAAAATTGAGAACATTCAAACTACCAATCGTTATGATTGAAGATTCTGAATAGTAAATCTTAAAAATCGTAGAACATGTAATAGTACATCTTTAAAATTAAAGGATTTTTAAAATTTAGAATTAAAAATTATGAGTTTTAACTTTTACAATTAAAAATGCTGCCATTTGAATGTGTACTTTTTAAATTTCATCAATTTGTAAGATTCATAATTAAAACCTCTTAACTTTCGATCTTTAAAATCATAAAAACTCAAGAATTGCTGTTTATACATCTTACAAAATGAAAGAGTTTTTAATTGTGAATCCTCAAAATTAAAGAGTTTTAAATGGCAAATAGTTATTATTGAAAAATTTTCTATTGCTATTATTCAAAATTTAACTATTAAAGAAAAAATATTCCAAGTTACATATACCTTTAAAATATAATTTTTAAAAATTGAATTATTTGTGATTCCAAATTATTATCATTTAAAAATTTTAAATTGTAACTCTTCAAAATTGTCGAAATTGGAAACGAAAATCTTTATAAATTCAAGAGTATTTGATCTTAAAAATTTACAATTTAAAATTAACAATAATATTAATCATATTCAATATTTCACAATGATTATTATTTCATAATCGACTTATATTTCGTGATAATTCCACTTTTTAATATTCTGTTTGCCGTGAACGGCAATTGGCGTTTCTTGAATTTTAGCATCTTAATCATCACCGTTAACTGCAATGTCAGTAATTCACTGATATTTTCAAATTATTTTTTGCAGAAGTAAAAAGATCATATGCAAATTGGTCAAAAACAACGAAAAAAAGTTTAGAGAATGAAATAGAATCCGCGATGATACACGCGAATAAAGGTTCGAACAGTTTTTGTCGAATTTCTCGGCTTCGTTCATCTTGCAGTTAACGGTTTTCTTCCAAATCGCATTATGCAATGATTCACCTAACAATAACTTTACAAAACACATTATTATGTATATACATAATATATCCTGCATATTCCTGATGGTTTCCTGCGTCATTCGAAATACAATTTTCGTATTGATTAACCTAACCCCAAAATGAAATTACACATTAGAATAATTGTAATAGTATAATATTAAAATTTAATGATTATATTAATACATAATAAAGTTAATCATTATGTACTTACTCAATAAAACCAGTATAAATTGCTTCATAAATTCTTTAGCATAATTAAACACTTTGAGCATTTCGAGACAGCTTCACTTCGCTCCTGATACAACGCGTAACCTCAAATGGCGTCGCATCGATTGTCGTTATGGATTGGCGCGAAACGGCAGTATGCCATGTAAGGAAATTGCTTCTGATTGGTCGAAATCATTACAGTTCACAAACAGTGAACCATGTTTACTAATTGATATTAGTAAAAGTAATAATAATTTATAAGTAAAATACTTACAATTTTAATTCAAACATCAAAATATTACTATTTTGTTAGTGAAACATACATTTACTAATTTCAATAGTAAAAATTCCACTAATTCAGATTTAGAGAGCCTAAACCGTATTTTAACTTTACAATTCTAATCATTACTAAACACAAGAGACATTTTTAATATTTATTTCTGCTAAACTGTCTGTTTTAGAATTCATTAATTCAAATTTTGTTCAAAAATATAAAGCAGTAATATATTTTTTCAAATCGAATGATAACACCTCTTGTTAACCTGATTGGCTGCATACTGCGTTAATAACTAAATAGCTGTTTGTAGCTTATTCTTCTGATTTTTTTCAAATTTTGTAAATCGCAAATTTCAAATGAGGAGTTTCAATTCGAAACATTTACACCAAACTCTCGCTTACAGTCCAGTGTCGGGGGTTGTCTTTAAATTGTTTTGGTCTGAAGTCAGGGGGATCCAAACGTAAACATTCAGGGCCGCCTGAACTATTACCATAATATTTCGCAATGCACTCACTCGACTGAGTACGCGCGCACGTGCTGCCCTTCCGAGCTGAGAATCGCAACGTCTCTCGCCCGGCGCACGGGAGAAACTTGGGAGAGTAGCCGTTCTAGGAAGACCGAAACCGGGGACTGAAGCCGAGTGTTTCGTGTATTTCTAAAAGAGAAACTTCAAATTTTAAGTGTTTGTTTAATAATTAAGACAAAAATATTCTGTTCTTAACGTTTGGACCAAATGTTTTAAAAATGATAAAAGGATACTATTTATGACCCCTTGAACTTATTAAATGAGGTTGTATATATTCATTTATCAATAAAACTTAAGAATTTTCTACACCATCAATTTAGTGAATCAAAATTCCCAAATAAGTGATTATATTTGATGACATTTATTTCTAAATGTTTCTACACATCATTGATAAATAAGAAAATTTTAATTTTTTGTTTATTATTGCGAAATAATTCTGTTCTTAACATTTTGCTACTCGGTTTTATTTTTAAATGTCCATTTAAGGCTTTCAAGATATCAAAATATGCCAAAAAGAATGTGAAAGATGTAAGGAAAAAATTTAACTTTTTACAGAATCTAAAAAAAAATTAAATAAAAATTCCGATTTATTTTAAAAGATATTTCAAAGCTTTAGTAGTTTAAAAAGGTTTCGAAAATAATTTAAAATTCAAAAAGATTTCAAAACATTTTAAACGAAATGTAGATTTTAAAAGATTTTGATAGAAAATTTTAAAGCTTTTTAAAAATTTTTCCTAAGATGCCAGGTAAAATTACAATTTTTTAAATTTTGATATATTAATTTTGAGAAATTATTGAAAAGTGTAAAAAAGTTTTAATAATTTAAAATTTGATTGAATTTCAAAATAAAAATTTAAAGATTTTTAAAAATTTTAATACGCTTAAAGACAATAAAAAAAAATTTTAAGATTTCCCGAAATCTAAAGTTAAAAAAAAATTTTAATAATACAAAAAATTTCCGAAAATGACAAAAAAGTTTAAAAGATACTTAGGAATTTTAGAAATCTTGAGGGATTACAAATATTTTAAAACTCTGGAAGATTTACGAAAATTTATAAATTATACCTGAAATCTTTAAAAACCTTTTTAATTTTTCAAGAAACCTTGGAAAATTATATTTATGTAACCTTAAAGCAAATTTAAAAAGTAACTTGAAAAATTACCAGTTATTCAAAGTTTTTATTTTGCATCAAAAATAATGTATTTCTATAAATTAGAATTGGCCTATATTTTTTTGTATAGACTGGACAAATTTATTTGGTTAAAAGTTCATCTTTTTGGATGAATTCAATTTTTTAGGTTTTAAAATAAAATCTAATCACAGTTTTAGTAGCAACTATCACATTTGTTACATGGAATTTATCTTTCTTAGTTGAAAATGTAAATAATTCCTTTAAAAGTTCAACTACTTTGTTAAAATTTCACTTATTTGGTTGCAGATACATTATTATAGTCCAAAATTCATCTATTCAAATGAGGGTTCTTGTATTTTGTTGAAAATTCGTTTTTCTATAGATTTAATTGTTTTTGAATAAAAATTAAAATCTTTTTCGATTGAGATATCTTCTATTACATGTTTTGCTGAATATTTATCTTTTTTGGTTAAAAATTCTACTAATTGGGTAAAACTTAAACTTCTTTGCTAATAACTCATTTTTTTGTTTGAAAATTCATCATTTTAGTTGCGAATCCATCTTTTTGGCAGGAAATGAATTTTCTTTGTAAAAAATTTTTGTTATTAGTTGCAAATTTAGCTATGTTATCAAAAAATAACTTTTATGTTGAAAATTCATATTTTCGAGTTAAGAAATTAAGCTGTTCTATATAAACTTTATCTCTTTTAAAAAATGTTACTTCTTTTCAATTAGAAATACAACTGGTTGAAAATTAAACTTTTTTGGTTAAGGATTCAAGTCTTTTTTTTTAATCATTTTTTCGGCAGAAAATTAATCTTTTGGGTTGAAAATTCATTTCATTGATTAAAATAATTTTTTTTTCTATTAAAAAATAATTTTTTTAACTAAGAACTTAACCATTCCTTTTTTTGTCAAAAATTTATTTGAAACTTGAAAAAATCTTTTTGAGTGTTCTCAAGATTCTTAGGATATTTATATTTATATAACTTGAAAAACAAATAAACGAATAAACCTGCAGAATAAATAGTTTTTCAAAAATTAAATTTTTTATTTATTATCATTTTGCCCCTCAGGTCGAGGAACTACACACGCACGTAACGCACGATTAATGATGCTAGTAATTAAAGAATTTGGAAGAGATTTTTTAAAATTTTGAAGGGGAATTAAAAACAATATAATTATTATATTATTATTAATGCAAAAAAATTATTGATATGATTCAAAGTTTATTTTGCAAGAGATCAAATAGTTTAATAATTTTACGTATATTACAAATACTTTAATAAAGTTGAAGACAAAATGTCAATTGTATAAAAAGATATTGCATAGCAACGTCAAATTTCAATGTTTTCGGAAATTTGAAATAACTTTGGAAATATTTACTATTTATAAAAATCTTGGGCTTATTTTTAAGGTCGGTCGCTGTAGGACTTTCAAAATCTGAGAAAAAAAATTCTAAAAATATTTCAACGATTCAAGAAAATAACATTTTGTGTTTTTTAAATTTGATATTTCGAAAGAAATGTTATTGTTTGTATTCCTAATTGATACCTTTCAATTTTGATCCTGACTTTTAATTTGAAATTTTTTAATTAATCTCGCACTTATCATTTAAAATAAAATCTTCAAATTCAAAATTGTTAAATTTTCAAAGCTCTGAAGTGTAAAAAATTTATTTTTGGTTATTTTTCAATCAAAGAATCAATGATATTTTAAATTTTATTAAATTCAAAAACTATTAATTTCACTTGAACGCGTAAAATTTTTAAAATATTCATAAACTTGGAAAATCGTAATTAGCGAAAATAAAATATATATAAAAAGAAAAGCAAATTAGTAATAAGCTATAACTTCGCATCGAATAATCTTTGAATTAGGTTAGAAAATAATTTTTCAAGAATGAAAGTATAAATTTTTAACAGTTTCTATGTCTTTCACCATGATTTTATTTTGCGTATTTTTTTGATAGATCTTCATTCGTAGGAATTCGCGCTTGGTTTGCAGAATGATAGAATTTAAAAACTGATCAAAACTACTTGGATAAAAAAATTACAAAATTTTTTAAATATAAAATAATTTTAAAAGAAAAATGGAATTTGCTCGTGAACCTTGTCCATGGAGAGTAGTTGACGATTGTGGAGGAGCTTTCGCAATGGGAGCAATAGCTGGAACCCTTTTTCAAGTAAATCCTTAATTTGAAAAAAAATCATTACCACTATTTTATTTACCGAAACATTCATTTTTAGTCTCTTTTTTAAAGTTAGGTCACTATTTTTGATTTTGTATGTAAAAAGATTACTTTATTGACTTTTCTTTTTAAAAAATTAACCAATGAAATAATCACTATTGAATTTAGGTTTATACTTATTTCTAAATTTTCTTGTTTTTTTAAAAATATTTAAGGCTATTTTGGAAGAATCCAAAAAATTTTTAATACACTTCAATAACTTGAAGTGATTCCAAAGGATTACAAAAAAGGTTGGCTAATTTTTTAACTTCCAAGGAATTTTCAAAAGATTTAGGCAGTTTTGAAGGATTTAAAAATATTAGATTGAAATTGATTTCATTTGAAATATTGTAGAGTGTTTTGAAAAATCCCCATTTTTTTCAAAAAATGAAAATTTTTTAAAGGAATTTCCGGAGATTTTATTGACTTTTAGGACTTTCAAGGATTTGAGAAAATATCAAATTTCATGTTATTTCACGGTACTTTATAATATTTTAGTAGATTTATAAATTTGAATAACAAGAATTGAGGCATTTCCTAGGATTTCATAATTTTTCAAATATTTCTAGGTATTTCCAAAGATTTTAAAGATTTTAGGGTATCAAAAAAGATTCTAAGGAATTTTCAAATTAATTCAATAATTTGAAAAGATTCTGAAGAATTTTAAAGATTTTAGGGTATTTTAAAAATTTTTAAGAAAGTTTCTAAAGTTTTGACAAATGCCAAGGAATTTCGAAAGACTTAGAAGTATTTAAAATATCTTAGGGTTTTTAAAATATATTTCAATTTAAAGCGATTTCAAAAGATTCGAAATGTTTTAGTGTATTTTGAAAAATTTCAAGAAATTTGGAAAATTTTTCAAAATTTCAAGGGAATTCAAAGGTTTCAAATGATTTTTAATATTTTAGGGTATTTTCAAAAATTACGTGGAATTTTCAGGAACTTAAAAATTTTTCAAAGGATTTAAACGTAATTTAAAGTTTAAAAAATATTTTAGGGTATTTTAACAGATTTTAAGGAAATTTCTACGAATTTAAATAATTTAAAGTGATTCCAAAGGAGTTTAAAGATTTTACGGTATTTTAAAAAATTTCAAGAAATTTTCAAGTGCTTTAAAAAGTGTTAAGGGATTTTAAAATATTTGATTTGAATTGTTCTAACTTAAAATTTTTTTTGGGGTATTTTAAAAGATCCTAATTTTTTCAAGGAATGAAAAGATTTGAAAGAAATTTCTAGAGATTTTTATAATTTTAAAGGATTTAAAAACGCTCAAAATATTTTAATAAAATTTCTAAGATTTCAGAAAATATCACCAGATTTCATGTGATTTCACGGTATTTTAAAATATTTTAGTAGATTTCCAAAAATGTATTCGTAAGAATTGAGGTATTTCTTAGGATTTTATAAATTTTTAAATAAATCTAGATATCTTCAAACATTTTAAAGAGTTTAAAAGATTTAAGGACATTTTAAAAGATCCCGAGAAATGTTAAATTTATTTTCATAATTGGAAGTGATTCCAAAAGATTTGAAAAATTTCAGACATATTTAAAAATTGCAAGGAATTTCCAAGAGTTAAAAAAAACATTGAAAATTTCAAAAGATTTTAAATTATTAAAAAAAATCTAAGGTTTGAAAAATCAGGGCGAATCCCGAACGAATCGCATTAATTATTTGAAGATCTCTTGAAATCTTTGAAATTACGAAATCCCTTGATTTCTGTGAACCAATTCTTATAAATTCATTAAAATATAATAAAATCCCGTGAAATTACATAAAATCTGATGATACTTTCTAAAATAAAGTTCTGGGAATCTTTTGAAATTTCCAAAAATTTTCTAAATCCTTTAATATCTTTTGAAATCCCTTGAAACTTTTTAAAGCCCTTGAAAACGCCTGAGTTTTTTTTACAATACCTTCAAATTGAAATCTCGTTCAATAACGGAAATCTAATTAAACTTTATTTGTAATTTTTTTAAAGAACTTAAAATATTAAAAATCCTTTAAGCTCTTTTGACATTTTTTAAAGATCTTAGAAATGTCAAGGAATTTGAAAAAATAATTTAAACAATTTTAAATTCTTCGATCGTTGGATCGACTAAATAAAAATTTTAAAAAGTTTCAACATATCCATTAAATTGAGTAAAATATAGTAAATGTAAAAAAATTTAATTGAATAAAAAAAATTTTTAAGAAATAATAGAATTTATAATAAATTATTAAGGATTCACAGTAAATTCTAAAAAACAATTTAAAATCTCTTTGAATTTTAAAAACTCTACAAAATAACTCACAACTTTTTAATAAATTTTTTTAAACCCACTTAAATATTATTATATCCCGTGAAATTCTATAAAATCTGTCGATATTTTCAAAAATCCTGGAAAATTTATGAAACATTCTGGGGAATTTTTTTCCTGAAATATTTCAGACTAAAGCTTTTGAAAATCCCTTATGAGTGTTAAAAATACCCAAAAATTTCAAAAATCCCTTTAATTTATTGATATATATATATATATATATATATATATATATATATATTTATACACAATACATTTATTGAAAAAAGTTACATTATTGAAAGTTACATTATAGGCTGCACACAGGGTACCATAGGGACCTCAACTGAGTATAAAGTACAATAGGGGATTATACAATACAATGTATAGTCTTACGTTTTTTAAATGTTAAAGAAATATTAAAAATATGGTGGCAGATACTTTTACACGCGGTAAGACATATTTTGTTAATAATAAACATAATCTGCTAATTGAAAAAACTTGTGAGTAAATTCCAAAAAATGTCATTAATATTGAATTTATTGAAATTTTTTTTTTCATAATAGAGAAACATTTGTGAATGATATACAACGCTTTCAAATCATATAAGATTTTTATTTAAATCTACAACAAAATGTTAGAAAATGATCCAAAATTTTATTCCGAAGCAAGGGTAATTAGTGCGCACATAGCAAACACAATATTCTGATAATAAACAAAAAAATGTATCAATTTGAATTTTTTGTGTTCCATTTATAAGAGACTCTATATTAAAAGTGTTTCAAGATTAGAATGTTTGTCTTTGAATATTAGGCCAGAGAAAGTAAAAAATTAGTCAGGGAAAATTCAGGGTATTTTAAAAATAAAATTTTCTGGTCACCCTAATATTTATGAGATATTTTGAGAGAAAATAGAAACTATTGTGGCTTAGAATTACGCATTCATTCGATCTTTAGAGTGTAATCGGTTTTCGAAACTCTCCTTCCGGAATGAAAAGAAGATTAGTTGGGGGCCTCACAGCTGTCAAGAAGAGGGTACCTCAAGTTGCTGGTAATTTTGCCGTTTGGGGTGGCCTTTTTTCTGCGATTGAGTGCACTCTGATACATTTTCGATCCAAAGAGGATCCATGGAATTCAATAATGAGTGGTGCCCTCACTGGTGGAGTTTTAGCTGCAAGAACAGGTATCAACATTCAAAGTCTTAAAATTGCAAAGAAAAATTAGAATAACTAATTGGATTCCTAATATGAAGAATTTTTAGAATTATTTATATGCAGTCCGTAAACTTCCGTCAAATATTAGGATCTTTTACCCTCCCCCCCTCCCCCAAAATTAAAATATCAGACTTCACAGCCAAAAATACTCTCAGAACACGGCAATTAGGGTGATTTTTCACGAAAATAGGGCAACAACAAGGGAATCAATTCTTCTAAATACCATATTAAATTTAATATTAAACACCCTAAATTTCTAAGTTTTAATTTAAAATATATTGCATTTGCAACCAAACGGTTGAATTCTCATTTAAAAAAGATATTACGACAGAGTAGATGGAGTTTTAACTCAAAAATATGAATTTTCAACAAAGAAAAATTTATTTTCACCGAAATAGTTGTATAAAAAATGAAATAGGTGAACTTTCAAGCGAACAAGATGAATGTTCACCAAAATAGTTTAATTTTTCACCAAAACTACGACTTTGATAAAATAACTGAATTTTCAATCTACAAAGATGCAATAAAACTAAATGGTGCAATTTTCAAATAAAAAAGAATCAAATTCAACCAAAAAAAGTTGAATTTTTAACTGTATGGTTCAATTTTTAAATAAAAAAGACGAATTGTTCAGAGACATTGAATTTTAAAAAAAAATTTTCATTTGTAACCAAGAAAGATCAATTCTTAACTATAAAAGATGTAAGAATATCCAAAAGAACAATTTTTTAACAAAACAGCTGAATTTCCAACCAAAAAAGATAACTTTAACTGCAAAGTTGAATTTTTGACAAAATCATAAAACTTTTAACAAATTAGTTTAATTTTTATCCAACAAAGATTCATTTTCAATCAAAAAGATTAATTTTCTACTAAAAGATGAATATTGAACCAAATAGTTAAATTTTTGTAAATCCAAATATCCAGACAAAAGTCTCAAAATTTAACCTTTCTACGTTTCTTTGATTAAGATATATCTCCTTTATGGAGATTAAGACAAAGTTATTTTGGTCATACATTTATTATAAAATATGCTTATTTAATTACATATTACGACGCTTGGACCCGTCTTTGGGTCTTCTTCAGGATAGAAAGAAAAATTAGAAAAGTGTCTGTAAAAGAGACATAAAACTTTGATAAAAACTAATGATAAACATAACATGAGAGAGAGAGAGAATATTTAATTTTAAAATACATTTTTTAAAAGAACTTCTGATTCTTTCTGACAAATCTTTTGTGTAAGGAAGCGTTAAGCTTTTATCATTTTTATTTAGGTTTTCTAACCATTTTGACTTTTTACTATTACTAGAGTCATTATAAATTGCATGAGTCCTTTCTTTAATTATACTTTTTATAAAAGGTAATGGATAATTATTCAGATTTACTGTTTCTTTAATTTGGTTAACGTTATCTTTTCTGAACTGAACATCACTAAGTGTAATGCCTCTATCAATTTAACTTTTAATTAGTCCTATTTTTTGTGCAAAAGAGTAGTGTGAGTTGTAATCTAAATACTGACCACAAAAGGTTTGCTTTTTATACCAATTAGTAATAATTAGTCCGTCATTCTTTTTTATTACTGACAGATCAAAAAAGTTTAGTGTGTTGTTTTCCTCAATCTCATAAGTAAATTGAACAAACTCATCAATGCTATTAAACACATCGACGAATCTTTAATTTTTTCTGTAAGAATGATAGCAAACACATCATTCACATAGCGTTTATGAAACAAGGGCTTGAAATTTAAAAGTGACAACGCTCTTGATTCTAAGTTTTCTAATACGATGTTGGATATGATTGAAGATAAAGGAGAACTAATTGCACAACCTGATGTTTGTTTGTAATAACAATTATTAAAAGATAAAATTGTGTTGTTAGAAACTGTTCTAACGGCAACAAGTATTTCATTTCTCGAAAGTTTTGTCAAGTTTATGTAGAGATTCAATTTTTCTTCTACACATTCCATAGCTAAATCCAGAGGGATATTCTCAAACACTGACACCACATCTAGAGACACAATGGGATGGGAAGAAGGACATTTTTACGTGTTTAATTTTTCCCTTAAAATTTCAGCTATCTTTTATAAATGAATCTGTAGTTCTTTGAACTATTTAAAAAATTTTTGCTAAATATCAAGCAAATTTTTAAATTGGTGATCCAATGAAAGACACTATTAATCTCCATTTTAAATTCGGTCTATAAACCTTCGGAAGAGCATAAGCTTTAGCTACAATGAAACCTGTAGATATCAATCAGTTATACAATTGATCATTAATATATGATTTATTATGCCACCTAGTAACAATCTCATTGCATTTCTTTTCTCTTGTAGGAACTAAACTTGTTTTAACTTTTTTTATATAAAGATGCATTGCTCAAAATTTATTCGACATCTGTTTTATAATCTTTTGTATTGGCTGCTACTGTAATGTTGCCCTTGTCGGCTTTTAGTAAAATAAGGTCTTTTTTAACTTTTTGGTGATCCATAAATTTTTCATCTGCTAAAGAATTATTATTAAACTTGCTATTTTTTCATGGTTGATAATTAATTTCGTAATGTTTTTTCTAATTTCTTGTTTTTTTTTTATAAATCTTAATTTTGGATGCAATCTTCAACAGAAGCAATGATATTGTTCATAGGCAGTTGGTTTGATTTAAACGGGAAACCAAACTAATTGCCTAGAGATAGTTTTTCAGCAATGTCAACTGGGATATTTTTGTTCGAAATATTTTTAAACCATTTTTTTAACCTTATACCTCTAATGGCTAAATTATCTTTCAAAAATTTGTTCTTTCTGAATTTCAACTTTTTTATGCATGCTCCTCGTTTTTCATATTTAAGTTTGTGTAGCATAAAATCCTGTGGTTCAGAAAAGTTGTAAATAGAGTTTTCCTGTATAGATCTTAGTGAACGATGTTTCAAAAAGAATGTGTAATTTTCTAAATGATTGATAGTTCAAATTAAATTTTAATTTCGCAATTTAAAATTTGCTTAGGATATTAAAATTTGGCTTTTCTAATTTATTGATAACATTAAAATGCAAATTATTTAAATAATAATTTTTTGTTAAATTTTCGATGTGTTCAGGAACAATCGATTCTCTCCTGATTCTGATGAGTAAGGTATGTTGCTCTTTTAGGGCGACCAATTTTCTAGTAGACGAGGTGCACTCACCTATTATGTAAATTAACGCACAAATTATTGTACTTTTTGATAGAAATAGGTTCTAAAATTTTTCTTTTGTAGGTAATAAATTCTTTGTCTAAAATCTTGATGTTTTAAAAATCGGAATCAAAATAATGATCAAAAGACCAAGCATGTTGGGATAGGCCTGTATTGTTCTTACCAATTCTGCAATCTCTCTCATGTGCAGATATCCGCGATTTTGGTCTTCTGCTTATTTCACCTATGTAAATTTTTGAACATCATTTACATTTTATAAGGTAAAACCCACTTTTTTTAACTAGAAACATAGATTTTTCAACCAAAAATGAAATAGTTTAATTTTATGTTTAAAAAATTACATTTCAGCAAAAAAAACTAATTTTCAACTAGTTAAATTCAACGAATAAAAAACATTTTTAAGCATATAGATGAATCCCCAAACAAATAATAGATAAAATTTTAACGAAGATTAATTTTGTCCCCAAAAAGACGAATTTTCCAGAAAATAGTAAAGTTTTTAAACTGAAAAGTGAAATGTTTTGAAAAATAGATGACTTTTAAACCAAAAAAAATTATTTATAAAAAGTAGGTTAATTTTCAAAAAAGCAAGATAAATTTTCTACCAAACAGTTGACTTTTCAACTGAAGAAGATAAGTTTCCAACCAAAAATGAAAATGGTAAATTTTTTTTTGAAAAATTATTCTTAAACAATAAAATAATTTTTAAACAGTTAAATTGAGACAAAAGAGACAAATTTTGAACAAATAGTTGAATTCGCAACCAAAAAGACGATTTTTCAGCAAACGTGATTAATTTTATGCCCAAAAAGACAAATTTGTAAACAAAATACATGATTTTTCTACCAAATAGTTGAATTTTCAATTTACAAAAGATAATTTACGTGAAAAAAGTAAAATCTTAAGATTCCAGAGACAATTTAATTTTTGACCTATTAAACAACGAATTTTTAACAAAATATTTCAACTTACAGGGAAAGAGGTGAATCTTAAAAGAAAGAAGTTTCAAGAAAGTAGAATAACTTTCAATCAAGTAGTTAAATTTTCAGCCAAACAGATTGATTTTCTAAAGAAAAATATGAATTTTTATGAAAATAGATCAATTTTCAATAACATTGTTTAATGTTGATACCAAAAAGACCAATCATTGAGAACACAGTCGAATTTTCAACCAAAAAATATAATTTAAAAAAAGTATTTTTTCATCAAATAGCTTAATTTAAAAATAAATAGATTAATTTGTTACAAAATAGTGGAATTTTTAACCAAACAAATGCAGTTTTAAGAAAAAAGTTTATTTTCAATGATATGGACCAATTTTCGATAAAAATATTGAATCTTAAAATTTTCAACCAAAGAAATGGATCTTCAAACAAACAAACAAACAAACAAACAAATTTCACCAAAGTTGTTCAATTTCCAACCAATCATTTGAATTTTTGATAAAAAAGATGTCTTTTTAACAAACCGAGTTGGAATCTCAAATAAAAAATGTAATACTAGACTTTCTATACACAAAAATTTACTTTTAACTATAAATAATTAGATCACCTTATTGAGTTCTATTAATTTAGTTCTCACTTAAGCTAAAAATCAAAGGGGAAATGGTGAACATTTTTGAAAACAAGGGAAACAGAGATTTTTTTTTAAATGAAAAAGGAAGGAATTAGATTAAAGATCAGGCTATCTTTCTTAAAATTCGCAAATTTTGTTTAAATTTATGATCAGAAAACGTATCAAACTTCATCTAATTTCCTAACTTTAAAAGTCACGATCCCTCCTTTCCCCTTCTACCAAACGTTTTTTTTGCGACCCCCTCCCTCCTTAAATTGGTAATGCAGTTTATTGACGGCTCCTCATCAGTATATCTAATTACATTAGGTGAATTTGATAAAAACAAATTTGGCAAACGTTTCGGCCGTGAATAGGAACCACCAGTGTCAAATTAGTACTTATATAATGAAAAAAATAAAGGTAAAACCTCTGGTAAACAATATTTGGTATGCAGCTTATAAAAGTATGCAACTACTTAAGTAATTACACGTCGTGCGGCTTTACTCTCTTTACCAACTCCCTCTCTCTTTGTATGGTGTCTCGCTTTTTTGCAAAAGGCCAGGTAAGTGCGAGGATGTAGGTTGGGGAGTAATGCCACAAACACAATGTTCACTGACACTTTAAAACACACCAATCACACAATCGCAAGTTAATGAGTACTCCCACAAAAACAGTGTTACCTGCCATTTTAAACAACATCAATCACAAGTTACTGAGTTATCCTACAAAGACAATGTTTACTGACACTTTGAATCACACTAATCGCACAATTGTAAGTTACTGAGTAATCCCAGACACACAATGTTACTTGATATTTTGATAAGCACCAATCACAAGTCAGTAAGTAGTCCTATAAACACAATGTTCACTGGAACTTTAAACAAAACAAATCATACAATCGTTAGTTAGTGTTTAATCCCACAAACACAATGTTCATTCAAACTTTTAAAGACACCAATCGCACAATTGTAAGTAAGTGAGTAATACCACAAACGCAACGTTACCTAAAATTTTAAACAACAACAATCACAAGTTAGTCAGTAATCCCACAAACACAATGTTCAATGACACTTTGAACCAGACCAATAACACAGTCGTAAGTTAGTTAGTAATCCCACAAACACAATTTTTATTGTCACTTTAAAACACAGCAATCGCACGATTGTAAGTTAGTAAGTAATCCCGTAAACACAATGTTACCCGATTCTTTAATTGATAGCAATCATACAATTATTGTAAGTTTTTAAGTAATCTTACAAACACAGTGCTTACTGGCACTTTGAAAAACACCAATCAAACAGTCGTTAGTTAGTGAGTAATCCCACAAACACAATGCTCAGTGGCACTTTGAGCAACACTAATCACACAAGCGTTACTTAGTAGAAAAGAAATGTTATAAGTGTCCGAAATACCAGTTTTTATGATGTGAGATTAAACAGAGCAATTAAGAAAATTAAAGGAATTTTCACTGATAAGCTGAGATAGCTTAGTTGGTTAGAGTACATCACATGTAATGAGGAGGTTATTTGTTTAAATCCAGTTCGCAGTATATTTTTTAGATCCTATTTTGCTCGAATTTTCAATTAATTTTGCATAATAAAAATGGACTTGATCTGGTAGTTTCTGTGCTTATCAACAATTCAATAAGACAAACCTCTGTTGTATTTAACATCATAAATACAAATATTTAGGCCACTGATAATATTTCTGTTATTTTACACCAGTTCTACCCAAAACTTGGTTAAAAACTCTGTTTCAATAATTAAATTGTTAGGTAATCTCTAATTCCACAAACACAATATTCACTGAAACTCTCAAACACACTAATCGCTCAATTGTAAGTTAGTGAGTAATCCCACAGACACAATGTCACCTGAAATTTTGAACAACGCCAATCACAAGTGAGTGAGTAATCACACAAACACAATGTTCACTGATACTCTGAAGTACACCAATCACACAGTCATAAGCTAGTGAGTAATCCCACAAACACAATGTTCACTGACACTTTGAAACACACCAATCGTACAAATGTAAGTTAGTGATTGATCTCATAAATACAATGTTTACTGACACTTTGAACAACACCAATCAGATAATTATAGGT
>JAUELO010000025.1:677719-687873 GCA_032357855.1 Amphibolips quercusostensackenii | reverse complement strand
CTAGCCGGGGTTCTGCGAGTGTGTGAGCTGAGTGGCACTCGACAGCTAACTTCACAGTGACTCTAATCGGCTCTCTAAATATTAAAATATTTTTGATAGGACGCGTCCTTGTTTTTAATATCGTAAAAATAAGATTAAAACATAAAATACAAGTTTATGGAAAAACGACATTAGATGCAATAGAATGCTTAATAACCAAATTGTTTTTGTTGTTGATAGGATGCGCACTTTTTAAATTGAAAAAACAAGATAATGAAAATACTTCTGTTTCAATATCAATGCAAATTATGAATTGTCATAATACACTTTTATTAAAATAATACATTTTTCAGGTAGCTAAGAATGAAAATTAATGTAAAATATTGAACAAAATATTGAAGTCATCATAAAAAATAACATTTTTATTTTATTTTAAAATATCTAAGTAAGCAGTCCCAGACCGCGGTACAGAAACAAATATAAAATACACTTTATATGTAAAAAAGTTCGCATTCTGGAAAAATTGCTGTTTACATTTACATTTTTTTCTGCTTACATCTCTCCGATTAAATTTATTATACAATTATTGCATTAATTTTTTCAATGCTATAATTGACTATTACTGTCAGGGCAATAATATCTTTTCATAATTCTTTGAGTCAATGAAATATTTTCTAAAAATTAATAAATATTTTTTAACAAAGGCATGTGCTAATAAATTCCAATTTTTCATCTCCAATTTGATTTAAAAGCTGAAAATGATACGAGCTTTGTACTGTGTGGGATAATAATTCAAATTCCCCGCTAGTACAGCCCCTTCAGCCAGGCAGGCCCATTGAGGGCATTAGTTTTGAACTTGGTCGGTGTTCAGCGCTTGTGCTACCCTTTCTCGCGACTGAGATTAGTCTACAAGGATATAATGCTTCAACTTAAAAGGATGAATTATTTTGCGAGGCGGCTGTGGCCTGACAATACATACCATTTTCGATGTCCAAAATGTTGATTAACAATAGGACCTAAAAAAATAAATGAATTTTTTTGTAGTTTTTGTGGTTTTTAAATCTACATTTTTCGAAAACAAATTTTAAAAAGTATCAGCGAAAACGTTTATTACTCTTTGTAATACAAATTATGAATTTGAACATAAAATCGATTGCTAAATCGATTATATTAATTAGAGCTACTTTTCTTAATCATACCGAATTCTCTTAAAAAAGTTTGCCACATTAATTTACTTTTTTTTTAAAGCAAAAAATCGCTGGGGACATTAACCTATGTTTTAACCTAGGTGTAAGTGTAGGTCTAAACCTAGGGCAGACTCGGTTTTTTCTTTTGGCCACTTGGACCAAGTTCTAAGAAATTTTTCAGGAAATGTGCTATGTGGGATAAGTAGATGAAGATGCGGATGCGCTCTTATTTGATCTCGCTTTCGTTCGCTCACTCACTCTTTTGTAATTGTGCTGTATTTAATATGGAAGTAAGGATCTAGATATAAGAAATAATGCCAATAGTTGTAAATAATTGTAAATAGTAAGAAGTAGATAATATAAAATATGTATATATGCTTTTGTAAGAAACGGAGGTCATAAACCCTTAAGGGACATGTGAATAAAGAAGAAGAGTAATTTTTAATGAATAATGTTCCTTTTCGTAAATATTATGGAATTTTCATATAATAATTATATTTTGCTTTCATTACATCTAGCGATTACGTGGTGGCTGTGGTGGTTGGGCTAGTGGTGTCGGTTGTGTCGGTGGTGCTGGTGTCAGTGGTGGTAGCCCTGGTGCTGATGACCAACGCAGACTGGCTTGCATTTCATTCAACAAACTCCCCATTATATTTCTATCTATAGGATGACTATACTCTATCTCAGTGCAGGGAGTACTTCGTTTTCCCTCTTGAATACAAATCCTGGTGGTACCTGAGATACCGATACGATTTCTTACGGTTAGATGATGATTGTGAGTTGTCGATTTAGGATTAAATACGAATCTCATAGGAAGCCCATTCATTGCAGGTGGTAGACGATCATTATTATCTTCTTCATTATTCATGACAACACTTAATTCTGCAAGAAGAAAACGTAAATTAATGAAGTTTTTGTGCTTTAAAAAACCCGCTGTTATAAATGTTAACAACGATGAATGATTATTCAATATGTTTAAAAAACGTATAACTGCAAACACAATTATAATTTTGATGTTACAACTAATTTAACACAACAATTAAACAATCGAAGGTCAAAGCGTTAAAAATCATTAATGTATTGGAAATTCTCTTTGTGTGGATTTTGTTCTGATTTCTAAGGTCAATGATTTAAGCATTATATTCAAAACAAAAATAAATTTAACAAGTACTGAACCTCGAAGAATTCATAATTACGTAGTTTCAAGTACTCCCTAAATATGAATTAGTCATACTTTTTCACAAAATTTTCTGACTGGTTTTCCTAAAAGATATTCACTAAAGTACTGTTTTGCTAATGATAATTTTTTTTAACAAATGCGGAGTACTTATATAGAAATAATAAAAAATGCCTTTGAATTCCTCGAAGGATTTTTCTTTTGTTTCAGGTGCCATACATTAGAAGGTTATAGTTCTAAGAAGTTTAGTTATTTACAGACATAGGACGCGGACATGTCACGTTACTTATTAATATTTATATTACATTATATCGCACTCACGAATAGAATTAAAGAAAACCATTAATATAAGAAATTGAGCATCAATAGCGATCTTCATTTCTTTAACAATGAATTTTTTAGCATTTCAAAATTCAGGAGAGCATTCTATAGATATCAGGCCATAAAATCTATATATCAACTTTTATGATCCGAGATTTTTAACATTGACATCCCGAATTTCAAAATCCAAGGTCTAACGAAACAATACATGTGTTAAGATTTTATTATATAAAGAAACACACAACTTTTGAAATCATTATATAAAAGAAAAAACGATTAAATTATGAAAATAAAAAATTATTCAAGGAAAGCATCATGCTCCTACAAAAAAGGTTTTCGTAGCCTATTAGGTTGTTAATGAAGTCGTTCAAGTCTTTTTTCTGTCCTTTTTCTGTAAGAAATATTGGCGCTTATTTCCTTTTTGAATTCCAAACTTTAGCACTTAAGATCATTGTGTTGAAAAATGTTAGAGCTTATGCACTTTTGGAATTCCCAACTTTAGTGCTTGGGCCCTTTTAATGTGCCTAATGTTCGCACTTATGCCATTTTATAGTTTCAAACTAAGATGCTTATGCCCTTTTCGTGAGCCAAATGTTGGCGCTTACGCCCTTTTGGAATTCCAAACTTTGCGGCTTATGCACTTTTGGTTTGTCGAATGTTGTCGATAATCGTCTTTTGAAATTTTAAAATTTGGCACTTATAACCTGTTGTTATGTCAAACTTTGATTTTGGAGGGAGAGAAGATACCTGACCAAAACTATAAGGGTTTCTGGCTAGGGCTACGAAACTCTAAAAAGTAAAAAAAACCTGGAAAACTTTTATAAAAAACATACAAAGAACTGCTATAAAATCATATCAAGTATATACTTTGCAACATTTGTCCATTTTCCATACAGTATTTAAAGTGAATTTTTCACATGTATTTAAAGACCTTTTTGTACTCACTAAACCACTTAGAGTAGTTTTGTTTTTTTAAGAATTCTCAGAAAAGACAATTATTTTTCTTCTGTTAAAAATGCATTTTCCCCCGCTGACTAATTTTGCATTTTCATACTTTGTCATAATCACGTCCCACATGATGAGAAAGTTCTTCCACAAAGTTCGTTTTATTTTTCTTTAGGGGCCAAATTACCTGTGTAATAAGAATCTCTTACGTTATTTTTTAAACAAATATATGCTTGCTATTTGTCACATGTTGACAACATATATTCACTTAATAGATTAGTAGTGAGTTTGGTACCTCAGGGACACAGCAAGATAAAAAGAAAACAATTTTAAGCAATAGCAAGCTGATTTGAAGATGAGTGTTGAACTGTTCATCCAACGTACCTTATTTGTGCGGATGCTGTAATTATATTATAATATGACAAATGGACTTAGGTGAAATGATAAAAAAGTCATTTTTAGCTAATGATGATTCTATTAGGAAGTATTACATAATTTTCATATATAATTTATATATTTCTTCCATTAGATCTAGTGATTATGTGGTGGCCGTGGTGCTGGTGTCATTTGTGCTCGTGGTGATGGTGGTGGAAATGGTGATGGTGCCGGTGGCCAACGCAGAGTCTCCTGCACATCATCTACAAAATTTTCTATAGAATGTCTATCTGCATGACTACTATGTTCTATCGCAGTACATGGAACACTTCCTCTTCCCCTTCTAACATTAATCCTGGTGGTAGGTGGGACCCCTATACGATTGATTTGAACTGGTGGTCGAGGTGGATGATTGTGGGCTGCTGATTGAGGTTCATACACGTATATTATATCAGGCCCATTCATTTCGGGAGGTGGGCGAACATTGTTACCTTCTTCGTTATTCATTTGTACACTTAATACTGTAAAAAGAAAATGGAGATTTATGAAGTTTTTGCATACTCTGAAAAATACCCTGTTAGCCATTTCAGCTACTGAGAATAATTAGTCAATATATTAGTTGATTAGTCCGATTAGATTAGTATTACCGAATTTTCCCTAAAACTAGGCAGTCAAGTGTGGCGCTAGGGTCAATAATATGAAATTATACCTAAATTAAGCCCTGAGTGATCTGAAAAAGGGTTTGGTCTCACGGAAAATTCACTAACAGTAAAAAGGTTCTTTTTTTTTTTAATAGACACCCCGAATTGAACTGAAATCACTATCTAAAAAATAGTTGTGAAATGTGCATGACTAGAATAAATTAATTTTGATCGGATGACTCAGCTGTATTAATTCTGTGAATTAATAAGTCAATAGTGGATGGAAAACATTTATCATTTTCTGATATAAGTTGTCAGATTTTGATATAATAGCTGAATAATAAACGTGTGTATGTATATTTTCCAAAGAAGTAGTCTGACTAATAGGCCTTGGTATAAAAAGCCTTCATGCATTAACAAATATACAATAACTTGCTTTAAGTAAATATAAAAAATGTTTATTGAAATACATAACCTCATTTCACTCAAGTTTTGAAGGACATTAATACATAAAGCAATTTTTGATACTTATTAAACCACATAGAATTATTTTGTTGCATTAGGGTTCACCAGAAAAGTAATGATTTTCTTGCGGACAAAAACTATCGTTCATTTTTCGCCTGCTGATTAGTTTTATATTTTCATGCTTCGTTATAAACACGTCCCACATAAGGAAATTCTTCTGTTATTCCGTTTTATTGTTCATCAGGCGCAATAAATATTATCTAATTATTTATTGGTACGGGCTTATTAAGTGCGCAAAATAAAATTATGTAACAGTAATTTTTAGTATTTTCTTTCTATTCAAGAATGGTACATAATTTTCATGTATAAATTATGTATTTCTTTTATTATATTTAGCCAATATGTGCCGGCCGTGGTGGGGATGATGGTGAAGGTGGTAGTGGTGGTACCCCTTGTGCTCGCCCTTGTGCTGGTGGTGGTGGTGGTGAGAGTGATGGTCGTGGTGATGATGGTGGCGATACTTGTGGTGATGATGGTGGGGATGGTAGTGGCGATGGTGGTGCTGGTGACCAACGCAGAGAAACCAGCATCTTATGATAAAGGTTTGATATAAGACCGCCATGATCAAACTGGCTATGTTCTATTGTAGTTAATGCTCTGTGCTCTTGAATCCGAATTCTGGTGGTATGTGGTAGTAATATACGATTTCTTACAGCTGGTGAGCGATTTGGAATTGGTAAATGAGGATCATAAATGTAAAGTATGGGAGGTCCATTGACTTCGGGTAGTGGACGAACATTGTTACCTTCGTCATTATTCATCTGTACACTTATTTCTGTAAGAAGGAAATGGAGACTTATGAAGTTTCTCTACTCTGAAGATATCACTGTAAGCAACTTTAACAACCGGGAAGAATTAGTCAATTTTGTTTTGAATAAAATTAAAAGTTATAGCGTTTAGAATGGTAAATGTGTTTAAACTAAGTTCCAGCTCAAAAGAAGGCTAAGGGGAAATTTGTCAAATTTTCGTTTTAAGTAAAAAAAAATCAACAGAAATTCATCTTTAAAATAAACACACTATAATTGAAAAATGTTAAATATCTCGAGAAGTCCCCATATTCCTGGAAGGTTTCATAGTTATGTAATAGTTGGTAATAATGTGGGCGGGGGAACCCGGGAGGTCCACAGCCCATCGATTCTGGGGCTCAGGCTATAAAGCCTATTGGTTCACATCCGTGTTTATTCCCAAGGTAGTACACCGACTCTGGGCACCTCAACGAGTTTAGACCCTAGTGTCTTTTGTTGTTCCCAACTTTCTGTAAATATACCTATTAGGTAAACATTTGGATGCCCAAATTTAGCGCACTGTATTGGTGTGTTATGTGCATATATGTGTGCGTTTATTACTCAACATCGACCAGCGACCGCTGAGCGATAGAATACTCGACATGGAGCTCCATTGCAAAGAGATTGCTAACTCTTTTTTAAATATTCTTAAAGTCGTTAAGTGACTACAGTTTTAGGTGGATTCCTAGCCACCAAAACCCGGGTAAAAGTACACAAAAAAATTTCCATTGGTACCAGCACAGGGATCTAAATTCTAACCCCAGGCGTACTGCCCTCAAGCCGGACGTGCTATCGTCTGAACCACTAAGGCTTTCTTTTTTCTAAATATTAATATTATATGATATAATACTTACGAACAGAATTGAGAAAAACCAATAATATAAGAAATGGAGCGATAATAAAGATCTTCATTTTGTTAATATAGACTCTGATAGAGAACTGGAATCTCTTCGGCAATGTCAAATTGTTGGAAAATTTTCACAACTATACCCACCATCTAATCCCTCAACTTTGCTTATTCATTAAATTTATGAGAGAGATAATTTTGAATTTTTAGTATCAGGTGTTGGAAATTTTATAAGATAGATATTTACTTACATCTATTTTTTGCGAGCTGATAAATTTTATATTTGCATACTTTTTGATAATCACGTCTTACATGATAAAAAATTTCTCTGCAAATTTTGTTTTATTATTCCTCAGGCGGAGACATTTCTTACATCATTACAATCTCGCATGTCAGTATTTGCTTAAAATGATTACAGTGTGGCATAAGTACCCTCTGATTGTTTAGAAATGTATTGCTCTGCAAAGTTTAGTAATAAAAATTTTTTCAAAAACTGTTCATCTAACTTTATTTGTGAGGATGCTCTAATTATATTATAAAACAAACAGATTGAAATAAATTATGCAAGCTTAATTGTAAGTCAATGGGGCTTATTTAAGAATAATAAATCATTTTTATTGTTATTATTATTTTTATTTGATTAGATCTCGTCTTATGTGGTGGTCGTAGGTTTTAGTAGTGTATGGTTGAGGTATATATGAATTAACAGCGAAGAGAAGCACTGATAAATATTTGGAAATTTAATCCACAATTATTTTCTCATTTTTCAATTAATCTTTATAAGAAACTTTGAATTATTAATTGAATAAAAAATGGCGCTAAAGTGTATTGTACGTGTAAAAAATATGATATCATACCATTAAAGACCCACGTCCACTCCCTTGTCAAAATCTGTCATATTACGGAGGTTTTACATAAAAATAATAAATATGAAAATTCTGTGACCTTGAAACGTCACATCCTGCAAGTCGCTTAAACAATAACTGCAGTTGCTCCATTGACTAATGAAATATCTAGCAGATAGATAGCGAAAATTTGAATTACGATATTAAAGAGAGTATTTCTTCACTTAAAATTGGCGAAAAGCAGCAGCTAGTCGAATCCAAATCTCACTAAAAAATACAGTATTGTTTAAAATATAAAGCCTAAAAATACAGTGATGAATAATGTCATTCAAGTACGTGAGAGTGAGATGTTTAAAGGATAACATCAAATTTATGTCAATCAAATGTCGGAATTATGAGAGAATTTTTTCTCCTTGAACCTCTACCCAGAACCTCTTTCGACATGAAATTATGCCTGCAGAGGTCAAAGTGATTATGAGTGATTATAAGTGACTTAAGTCACTCGATGAGAAAAACTTTCTCACTGTCCACATGTCGACTTTTGGCACATTCGCACTGTCACACCTTACAAATCCTGGTTTTAATGAAATTCTAGGCATTTTGAATACCTTTCAGGCTCTTCTTCATACTTTCAAAACGCATTCACAATCATAAACATAACAATAGGTTATATTTACTGTTTACACTTGCAATAGTTAGCGGCCATATTGATTCCATCATTAATTGGACAACTACGTTACTCAGATTGAATTACTTCCGAAAAGTCGCTTTACTAATCAGATTTTTCCACGAAAATTCAAAAAATAGATTTTTTAAATATTAAAAAAATGCTCAAACTTATTTTAAAAAACTTCCTTTCGTAGTTACATTCGTTTTTAAGTGCTCTTTTAATTTAACAGTGAAAAAAAAGATTTAAAATTATGCAATAAGCCCATTTCCTTGGAGGTTTTTTTTTTGTTTTAGGAGCGTGGCGAACTTTTGAAGCTTCAAAAACTCATATATAAATTGTCGGATTACCCATTTTTAAGAAATTTAGATTTCGAGGCACAGGAAGCGGACATGTATCATAATACTTATAAATATTCCTATCATATTACGATTTATTTAAGAATAGAATTAAGTAGAACCACTGAGCAATATACCTGAGCAATATGGGTATCTTTAAAAAGATCATGGAGAGTGTAGTTCAAATTAGAGTTCAGCCCCCCCTCCCAATTGTTTTCGAGAGTAGAATTAAAGCTTGATACCCTCTCTATTCCCTCGTGACGTTTTTGTTACTGAAAAATTTGTAAAAGACTGAAAGGCATTTTTAAACAAGCTTTTATCAAAATATACTAAGAAGAAACAAAATAATTTATTATAAAAAGGGGGGCCGCAATAATTATATAATAATAAGGTGGCTTAGAATAAAAGCGTTGGACCTCAGGCTTTTATTTTAAGTCACCTCATTATTGTTATTATTATATTATTGTTATCATTATATTATAGCAACCTACTTTTCTGATTCAAATATTCTGTTTTTTAGTATATTTTAATAAAAGCTTGTTTATTTTGTTATTATTTTTTATTTTATTTTTTATACTCTCTATTAGAGAACCAAAATGACATTGGAAATCACAAATTGTTGGGAAAAGCTCACGACTATATACACTATCTGATTAATCAGCTTTATATGTTTCATAAATTTATAAGATAAGAGTGAAAAGAGGATAATTCTTAAGGTCTCATTTTGCGTGTTAGAATTTCGTAAGCTAGATTTTACTAGATGAAAAAATAATAATAAATCAAGAAAATATCGAAAAGAATGAGGACCATAAAATATTTTCATGAACCAAAGTAAATTTGACTCGCTTCAAGAAAATGTACTAGAATGAAGGAAATCTAGTTTCTTTAATCGAGTACGTTTTCTTGAAACAAGAAGTATTTTCTTGGTTTGAGAAAAGAATGCATCGTTCATATTCGTAACGATATTTTCTTGATTCAATATTAATTTGTTTTTTCTTCTGAAAAATCAGTTGTGTATTTTTTTAGGCAGACAATATACTTTGCCTGAGAAGAATTTCTTACGTTAGTATTTGCTTGGAATTATTACTCGATAAGAAAGTTTTTTCGCAAAGTGCGATTTATTGTTCTTCCGGTGGTCAAACTTCCTAAGCAATGAGAATCTCTAGACCAGAATTTTTTGTTGCAAATATTAGAATCTAGCAAAGGGACTATTTTTATCGAAATTTCAATACAAATAGTCCATTTTTTGGGTACACATAGACACTGCTATAAATCTAAGCTTGATGCTTGACACAAGTTGACTTCGTACATTTGTACAATTGCTTATCACTTCAGTACAGTGACTTTGGTGCCTCAGGAACAGAGCGAAGTAAAAAGAAAAAAGCTGCCGCTCATCACGTGCGGCTCGCTTCGCTCGCAGGTTTGAGCGCGCCTAGAGCACGCGATTGTTGGATCTCACGCTTTGCGCTTGATGATATATTTATCTTTCACTTCGCGCTCGATAGTGTATTCACCTCGCGCT
>JAUELO010000025.1:657333-674679 GCA_032357855.1 Amphibolips quercusostensackenii | reverse complement strand
CCGTTTGGTTCAAAATTCACCTTTTCTGGTTAAAAATTGAACAATTTTGTTAAAAATTACTGTATTTTGTTAAAACTTCGTCTTTTTGGTAAAACTTATATGTTTTTTGGTTGAAATGTCGCCCATTGCATTTTTTTTTATTTCATCTTTGTAGATTTAAAATTCAACTAATTAATTGAAAATTCAACTATTTAAGAAAAATTGTATTTGTTTGTTGAAAATTTAACAATGCGCTTGTAAATGCGCGTAATTTGCTCAAATTCGTTTTTTTAGTGGAAAATTCGTCTTTCTGGTTTTAAAATCAGCTCTTTTGAAAGAAATGTAATCTTTTTTGTTAAAATGCTACCCATTACATGTTTTTGTTTAAAAATTGAATTATGTTGTTAAAAAATACATTACATATTTGTTTCAAAATTTGTCAATTTTTTTAAAATTATCCTTTATTATTGAAAATGTAACTGTTTTTTTTTAATTTCTCTTCCTTGGTTGAAAATTCATCTTATTTTTTTCAATTATCTTTTTGGTTTAAAAACTTATCGTATCAATGATGAATTTTACTTTTTTAGATTAAAATCAACTGTTTGGTTCAAAGTTAATCTTCTTTGGTTGAGGATTCAACTGTTTGTTAGAAAATTCGTCTATTTTAGGTTAAATGAAATGCTTTTTAATTAAATATTAAAATCTTTTTCGGATGAAGTATCTATTATTATATTATTCCTTGAAAATGATCTTTTTACGTGAAAATTCAACTACTTGGGCAAAAGTTAAAGTATTTTGTTACAAAATTATTTTTGTGTTCGAAGATTCATCTCATAGGTTGAAAATGCAACTCTTTAATTTTTAGTTAAAAATTATTCGCTTTTGGGTCAACATTTGATTAAAAGTTTATGTATTTTGCTGAAAATTATTCTTTGTTTTTGTAGAAAATTCATCTTTTTGGTTTTAAAATTCATCTCTTCTTACGGAAATTTGATCTTTTTTGGTTAATGTGTCACCCATAACATTTTTCCTTTTTGCGATTTCATATTTGTAGGTTGAAAATTTATCTATTCGGTTAAACATATTATTACTTTGTTGAAAGTTCAACTATTCTTTTAAAAACTAATCCTTTTTTATTAAAAATTTAACTGTTTTATTAAAGCTTTCAATTTTTGGGTTGAAAATCCAAGTATTTTTGTAGAAAATTAACCTTTTGTTAAAAATTTATATTTTTTTTTGTTAAAATGCAACTAAAATATTTCTCAGTTAAAAATTCTACTATTTTTGTTTGTTTTTTTGATTGAAAATGCATTTATTTTATTAGAAGTGTTATCTTTTTTTGGAAAGAAACGCTACTGTTTGTTTGAAAATTATAGTTCTTTGTTTAATAATTTAACTGTTTGGTGAAAAATTCGTCTATTTTTGGTTGGATTTAATAGCATTTCATTTAAAATTCAAATATTTCATTGGTTGAAGTATCTACTATTATATTACTGCTTAAAAAGTGAACTAAAAGTAGTTGAACTACTCTGATAGAAATTTATTTTTTTGGTTGAAGGTACATCTCGTTTGTCGGAAATTGAGAGTGTTTAGTTACAAATTCACATATTTTGATGAAAAATCGTACTTTTGATTGAAATTCGTCTTCTTGTTTTTAAAATTTATTTTCATTAATAGAATATAATCTTTTTCTGGTTAAATATGATCTTTTTCGTTGTAAATTTATATTTTCGGTTTAAAAATTCAACTGATTTATAGAAAAGAAGTATCTCGTCGTCCCGGAATTCGGGATGACTAATCCAATATTTTTCATACGCTTGGCTAGTCGTCCCGAAAATTCAGGACGACTAGCCCATACCCTTTTCCAAGTTCCCCAATTTTTCGGGACGACTAGACACAGCCTTATAGAAAATTTGACTTTTTGTTTAAAAACGAGTTTAAAAACGAGAACATTCTAATTAAAAAAGGTATTAAATTTGTGTTAAATTTGACTCTCCCCCCATTTTGTAAAATTTCCACGTTTTAAGGCCTCTTGAAACAAAAACAAAAAACAGATTTTTACGAATGTATATGTATGTATGTCTGACTTTGAGCACGATAAGTTTTGAAAGTTGGCCAGCCATTTTAAATAAAAATTTTAAAAATGATCGCATTTTCAAAATTGTTAAGACCACTGTTTTCAAAATTTTTTCAATTCTATTTAAAGTTGTAAGTAGTACTTTAAAAGATAAGCAATTTATCCGCATGAATTTTCATGGTACTCAAAAAATTACCGAATAATGAAAATTCAAAACTTCCATTTTGCGGAAATATTATACAAAATACAAAAAAATATAAATTGGCAAAAATTGTGTATTGGAAAAAGCTCTACAACTTTTCCGTTATTAATTTTTTGACAAGTCACGTAGTTTTTGTTTTATTCGTAAAAAGCAGCATTAAAATAGAAAAATTAAATTTTTAGACGAACAACACAAGCTGCGAAAAAAATTTTTCATCCAAAAAGGACTTACAGATTTGTTGGTGATTATTTTTTGATAAGATGCGTAGCTTTTCTTCTACTGGTAAAAAATAACATTAACATGAAAAAATTAAAGTTATGGAAAAACGACGCAAGGTGAGAAAAAAATGAATCAACAAAAAGTGTGTGTTTAAAAAATATCTACAAATTTGTTAGCTAACACTTTCTGATAAGACGAGTGGTTTTTTTCGGGTTAAGCATTGAGCTTTTTTGTAGAAAATTCGTCTTTATGTTAATATATAAACATTTATATTTTATTTAAGAGTATCTTTTTTTATTATTGCAATTTCACCTGATTAGTAGAAAGTGAAACATCTTGGTTGAAAAAGTTATGTTTTTGCTTGATGATTCATCATTTTAGTTGAGAATCCTGTTTTCCTAATATAACTATTTTGTTACAACTTTTATTTGGTGAAAAATTATTTTTTTAACTAAAATTTCAATTATTCCATGTTTAGTTGAAATTTTATCTTCTCCAGTTTAAATTTAATTATTTGGTTGAAAATTCTTCTATTTTGCTAAAAATTAAACTTTTCGTATATGCAATTAATATTGTGTTTTTTAACTCATTTTTTTGGTTGAAAATTAAACTATTACGTTAAAAATTCCTTTAAAATTTAAAATATTTGTTTCATCATTTTGAAAATTTGATTAGAAAGTAATCTTTTTTGGTAGAAAATTAACCTTTTTGGCTGAAAATTTATCCTGCTGGTTGGAAATTTTTCTTTACTATTGAAAATTAATTTTTTGTTGAAAATACATTTTTATCGATCGGAATTAACACACACCATTCAATTTTTTGCCACAAATTTATTTATTTTTTAATAGCAATGCAATATTTTGGTTAAAAATTTATCTGTTTGGTTAAAAATTAAACTATTTTGTTCAAAATATATTTTTTTTTGGTTGAAAAATCAAATTTTCACTAAAAACTTAACTATTCCCTGTTGGGTTGCAAATGCATCTTCTTCAGTTGGAAATTTGACTTTTTGGTTAAAAATTCCTATATTTTGTTGAATATAAATCTTTTTCTGGTAAAATATTAGGCTTGCTGGTTAAACATTTATATTTTTTCTTGAAAATTTATTTCTCTGATTGAAAATTAGTTCTTTTATTAAATTTTTTTTTCACTGGAAGTTTAACTATTCTATTTTTTGTTGAAAATTCATCTTTTTCGATGTGAATTGAATCTTCTAGACTTTAACATCTGTTTGGTTGAAAATGTAACTATTTCGCTAAAAATCATTTTATTTAGTTGAAGATTTATTTTTCACTTATAATTTAACTCTTCTATTTTTTGTAAACAATTCATTTTTTTAAATTTGATTTATTAGTTTTAAAATTCCTTTCAAAATTAAATATTTGTTTAAAAATTCATGTATTTTGTTAGAAATTACTCTTTATAGATATAAAATAGTTGTTCTTGGTTTAAAATTTATTTTTTAATTATAAAAATTAGAAAATGAAAATACGTATATTTCAGTACCTATGCATGTTATGAATGGTAATAACATAAATTTATGGAAATGATACATTTTCCAGGCTAACTTGAATAAAATTTAATACAAAATAAGCAAAAAATATTAGAGTAATCATAATAAATAAAATTTGTTCTTCATTTTGCAGTATCTGAATAAGGCATCCTTGGCCGAGATTTGATATAACAGTGTCGAACATAATATAGAAACAATCGCATTGTGAACAAAATCAAGTGCGGAGCACGAGATATGTGATGAAAATGTGTTCGTTAAAGACGAAGGAGCTTTAACAAAAGAGAATTCATAATCACCAAATTACAGCTGTCTATGCTTTGACCTTTAATTTTGAAAGGTCTATGCATAAATTTAGGGGAAATACAAAAACCGATCGCGCAGCGCGAGTAAATACATTATCGAGCGCGAAGCGCGAGAAGCATCAGTCACGCGCCCTATGCGCGCTCAAATTGATGTTTGTTGATTGAAAATTAAACAATTTGATTAAAAATTAAATTATTCTGTTAAAAATTGGATTATTTTGTGAAAAATTGAGCTGTCTTCTTAAAAAGTCATCCTGTTTGTGGAAAATTGAAATGTTTTGTAAAAAATTCGTCCTTTTGGATAAAAAATTTATCTTTTATGGTGGAAAATTTATTATTTTCGTTAGAATAAATAAATTTGAAATTAAAACGTTGACAGTTAGTTCATTTCGGGCGCACCCTGACAGAAAAGGTATTTAGAACAATGGTCATGATTTAGACTAGACCGACTATAAACTTTTAATCTGGCGCGGTTTAAACAGTAGTCGAGTGACGTCTTCGCAGTTAGCATCTAAAGTCTAGACAGTGCTGGGTGATGAGCAGCCTGTCAGTCAGTCCCTATAGTTAAACAGGCTCAATAAAGTTTTATTTCCTAAGGAAAATTGTAAATCTTAATAAAATTTTGCCTTTTAGCACAAGGCACTCTTTTCAAAGAAAGATTATCACATTTCAAGAAAATCAGCTCTCTGGAAACACGGGGCTCTTTCATAAAGTTTTCCTACAATTGCAATTCAAAATTATATTTAATAATTGGGATATTTCTTGTACAATTTTCTTCTACAAATGATTTTAGTTTTCTAAAAAAACAAAGATGCATTGTAAGTTGAAGGAATTTTTACTTGTATGAAAATAGTAAGGCGTATTCAGAGCATAAGATATCAACCCTTCCGGTGTTTCGAGAGTAAAAAACAATGTGTCTTATTTAAAAAGAACTTCACTTTTTTTGACATTGATTTTATTTAAACCTTTCTGATTGTTTTTATTCTTAAATGTTCACAGAGTTACACACAATCAGAAATTTAAAAAAATCATTTAAAAAAATGTTAAACAATATTTACCATATGATATCATGATTTTTTTTCATTTTATAGTAATTAAATACAACAATCGGGTTCTTTAAAAAGACACTCTTCCAATTATTTCAATTCTAATCTCAATACATTTTTGAGATGACGAACAACCACATTAAATCATAACATATCAAACAGAAATTAACCAATACTTACAATATTATCTTATAAAAATGTCTTTATTTCTTATTATTTAAATATAAAAATCGACTTTTTTTAAAAAGCGCCTGACCGATTATTTTTATTTTAAGATGTTCTTCGGATATCATATTATCATAAACAATAAAAAAATTTCACTTGGGACTTTAATATTGTTCAGCCCCAACGTAGAGGGAGGGGGGTCGATTTTTTTGGTAGCGCGCTTCGCTATGCATTGAAATCTTAACCTTATATCGTTTAAATAATATAAGAAAGTTTAATTTTGAATCTTTCGCTTCATATTTCTTTTTAGGAAATTCACAGAAAAAGCAACACTAGCACCCTGTACCAAACTTTTCATTAATTTTGTAATTTTACGTTCAAGTGCAACTTTGTGAATTATTTTAAAACCTAATCCCTAACTTAGTCTGTGAAACGTAAAATCAATAAGCAGGTTTTTTAAAGAAAAAAAAATGTAAATTAAAAAATGATTTAGTTCTTGTTTTAAGTGATTAATCTTAAGCTTTGAAGTTTTCAAAATATGTGGAAAAAAATCTGAAAGATATAAAGATAATTTTTTTTGTTTTACAAAATTTAAGAAAAACTTGAAATTATTTCAAAATATATTTTAAAATCTTAAAAGATCTCAAGATAATAAAAAAATGTTATCAAGAGTCCTAGGAATATTTCAAGTGATTTTTTATTTTTCAAGATTAATTGTAGGGGAATATTTTAAAAGATTTTAGAAAATTAAGAAACTTTTTGAAATTTTTTAAATGTTATAACATTTTTATGACATCGAGAATTCATGAATGTATTTTAAACTGTCTTAAAATCTTATGAAATCTTGTAAAATATAAAAGAAATTTCTTAGAAATTTTCTAGACGATTTTTCGACACCCTCGAAATCTTTAAAAGTCTGTTCTCATTTTCTCTGGAAACCTCGGGAAATTATATTTCTATCATCTTTAAATAAATTAACAGAAATTTTTTTCAATAAAAAATCGAAATAATTTTTTTGTATTCAATGTTATATTTTCCATCGAAGTATAATTTGTCAAAAAGTGTTTTCTTTATCAATTTTAAAGTTAAATTGTTTGGTTTAGAATTTTTTTTTTTTTTGAGAAATTAACTTTTTCTTGAAAATTCGCCTTTTTGGATGAATCCAACACTTTTTGATTTGAAATTAAAATCACGTTCAGTTTAAATATCAATTAATATATTTTTAGTTAAGAATTCATATTTTTTGGTTGAAAATTCAATTATTTGATTAAAGTTTAAACTACTTTGTTAAAAATTTACTTTTTGATTAAGGATTTAATCAATCAGTTAAAATTTAACTACTCTGTTAAAAAGTCATATTTTTATTCAAATATTTTTAATTTTAGCCGAGAATTAGTCTTTTTGTTAAGATATTAAACTTCTTTGTCGAAAATTCATGTATTTGGTTAAAAATTCGACTATCTAGTTGAAAATGGACTTTTTTTTAAATTTGTATCTTTGGGATACGAAATTAACTGTTTTACAAAAAATTCGTCTCTCTTCAAAAATATTTCATTTTTCTTGGTTAAAAACACATCTGCTTAAAAATCAGTCATTTTTGGTTAAGGATTCAACAGTTTTGTCGAAAATTCACCTTTTTTGGAAAAATAATTAATTATAATTATTATTTGTAATTTATAATTTCACCAATAAATTTAAGTAAAAATAATAATTAATAACGATGATTTTAATAAATTAAACAATTTTCTTCATTTCTTAGTAATTAAATACTAAAATCCAGTTTTTCCAAAAAGCGCTCTTATAATTATTTTCATTTTTATCTTGATACATTCCTGAGGTAACAGAAAACCGCACTCAATGAAAAAATCTTTAAGACAAAATAAACATTTAATCGGTATTTCTTAGGGTTTATTATAAAAATTTCTTTATTTCTCAATGGTAATGTAAACAGCGGAAAAATGTCGACTTTTCTAATGTAATTTTTTATCTCCTAGAAAAATTATTTCTCATACTTTTATTCAAAATTTGAGACTTGATATAATTATTCAATTATATAAACAAATTATGTAAGCATATGCGCATTTTAGGCGTTTTCAGTCCAAAAGAAATCCTTTTTATCTTCTAGTCTTGTGGGATTATATTATCAATGATGTTTTCTAAAAAATTTTGACACATATAAATATTTATTCATCTAATAAACAAATTATATAAAAATTCCAATTTTAGACGTGTTAAAGCAAAAAGAAATCGTTATTTGTTCTGATACTGTTGAAAGTATATATTGCCGATGATGTTTTATAGAAAAATTTTGCTGTTTTACAAAAATATGTTTTTACCCAAATTTTTTAATAGAAAAATTAGATTGAAAATTATGTTTCTAAATCCAATGTTGTTATTCATTACTATTTGTTTTTTTTAAGGAACAAATGCATATTCTGGGCATTTATAGTCAGAAAAAATCGTTATTTCTACAAATTTCGTTAAAAATATGTTCTGAAAGATGTTCTTTGACAAGAGTGTGTGATGAAATGTAATTCGTAAAATGTATAAGAGAATTATATAAAAAATACACATTGTAGGCATTTTTAAGCGGAAGGAAATTTTTTTTTGTTTCCTGAAAACACATAAAATGTACATTTGGGACATGATTTGTTTACAAAATAAGCAAATAGTGGTGTATAACAAAATTACATCAAGACACGTCATTGGTAATATAAGTTACATAATAATTTTTAAAGAATTTTTTTCTGCCTATAAATGTCTGCAATGTACATTTCTTTATAAAATAAATGATTAGTGATGCTCAGCTAAATTTTTCCAGAAAACATGATGAGCAATATAATTTTAACGAAATTAGATGAAAAATTGATCTTTTTGCTTAAAAATGCCTTAAATTTGAATTTTTATATAATTTTTTTAGAAAATAAAGAAATATTAATCAATGGACATATTTTTGAAAAAACATCTTTGGTGATATAATAACAAGACTATAATAAAGAACATTTCCTTTTGCCTATAAAAGAAATTTACATATGTTTATAGAATTAATATGAAAAATCCGATCTTAAGTTTTAATGCACAGATATTATCCCAACGATGAAAGAAAGTTATTTCAGAAATATACCTTAAAGGCGAATAATCCCTAATTTCGATTATTCATTAATATAATACGTTTATAACAACTGACCTCACTAAATAACAATTTTTTTCTATACCTCTGTCCATTGAATCTTATCGACGGGAAGCATTAGAAAAAATGTTTCTATGAGATAAAAAATGAAATTAAAAAAATCGACATTTACTTCGCTTACTTTATCAAAATAAAAATTAAATAAACAAAAAATTAGCTCTTACCAATCTGTAGAGAATTTAGTCCTAAATTTTGAAACATCTTGATAGAATTCGCCTCACAAAACAAAAAGTTATAGATAAAGAAATTGCTGAAACTTTCGTACCAAAAATGATTTTTCACGATTCTTATAAAAACTGATTGTGTAGGGTGAATCAAAGAATAAGACTAAATTCCTATTAAATTTTCACTCTAAATGATCGATTATTTAGGTAATATGCATTTATCAATAATTAAAAAATTTCAATTAGATTAATATACTAATGTTTATTTATATTTAACAACAAATTTTGAAAGCCTTTTCTTTTTGGAGAAGATTTTTTTTGAAGTTCTATAATTAAACTTATTATGCTAACTAAAAATTACTCTGATGACTATTGATATTTGGTACAACTTCCGATTATAATTTTTAATTATCAAAAAATGTACTTTTGAATTGACTAATTACATCAAACAAAAATAAAAGTTTATGTGAGTATGAAGGGTAATTAAAGAAATGTTTATCTTATGTTTATAAATCTAATTTATTAATAGACTCAAAAATATATATTTACATATCACTGCTCGTATTCTCATTTTTAGAGAGGATCTACATTTGCAAATAAACCTTACACCTGAATACCGTAAAATTAGTTACAGGTGCAATCAAACTATGAGTTTGCACAACTTATCAGAAAGATCGTATAAATTACGTATATTATACTTCAAAAGTTTACAAAATATTCCTAGTTACTATGTAACTGTTATTTACATACAATTACATACAATATTCATAAAAATATATTCTCTGGCTTCTGATTTCAAAAACCAACATGCACAACAAGAGTACCATACCTATCACAATTATTTCAACTATTCCTTTTGAAAAAATTTACATTTAAAAAATAAGTACACTGGTAGGAAGGACCATCGACATCTTAAAAAGCGTAGAAGTTCAAATAGAGATCATATAAGGCTTTAAATTTTAATGAGTTGATTAAATGTTGGAGATATTTTCCAGCCATTCGTGTACCTTATCAGCCTGAGGCAAATTGGAATCTAAAAAATAACTGTTCCCCAGAGGAGGTGGGTTCTGAAAAACTGAAGAATCCGGGTACTGACATTGGAAGTAACTCTCTGGATAAGTTTGCTGAGCCTGATGCCTATTCCAAAAATTCTGCTGTTCATCACATTTTGGCTCCATCCGTAGACTTGTCATCTCTTTAGTGTAATTATAATAGTACTGGCAGGGATTGCTGTACTGTGAACTTTGGCAGGGTTGGTAATGTGAATATTGGCAGCTGTTGTACTGCTGCTGAGCCAGTTGTTCCACCTGGTAATTTTTAATCTGGCATTGATTCTGCTCTTGTCGAAAACTATGAGAAGACTTCTTCAGAAAAGATGATTGTTCATCCTTTTTGTTCTTCATCCTCCTGTTTTGGAACCATATTTTGATTTGCCGTTCCGTTAAAGACAATATCATTGCCAATTCAACTCTGCGGGCTCGATTTAAATACTTTGAAGCCTGGAACTCCTTCTCTAACTCCATCAGTTGGTGGCTGGTGAACGCAGTTCTCACCCTCTTTCCCGATGTTTGTTTTCTTTGAACTCCTGTAAGCAAAAAATGAAATTAGATATGAAATCGGATGAAAACAATAGGGTTTGAGTTTTCTTTTAATGTAAATTATTATTTATTAAAATCTTCCTAAAGATAAAACAAGGTGTTTTGATTAATTATCGAATGGTAGCAGAGTTATTGGATGAGTGCAGAAGTTGTCCAACAAAAATGATAAATAAACCTTTCTTTACACTAATAATTTTTTTCCCCGTGAGATCAGCAACATAGTTATCTTTTAGAATATTGGTCATATTTTTTGCTTTTTTTCTAGCTTTCTTTCCAGTCAAAAACAACAGTTAAAAGAAATTTGGAAAAAGGGCAGATTAGTTTTTGACCATCATTCTTATATTATTGTAACGAGTAAAAAATTGCCAAAAGAGATGGTATAACCTCAAAACCCACTAAAAGCTTATTGCGATAATTAATAAATAATCACTCTTAACTTGAAAATTTTGTTAACAACAACAAATACTAGAAACAACTCAAAATCAACCGCTAATATTTTTTTAATTCATGAACAAATTTGAAAAGTCAAAAGGTTTTAACTGATAATGGCAGCATTACATGTCAAAAGTACTTAAAAAAGGCGTCACCTGGTTTAACGCATGTGGAACCCACTTCAAATCACTCACTAATATTTCAAAAATTCTGTGAGACGATAATAATTTTGAAAGTGGAACCCACTCCTAACCAACGCCTAAAATTTACAGGTTGATTTAAGTCAAGTTGCGCATGAAAAATATGTATACAATATAAAAAGAATAGTTCACCAACCTTGAGAAGTCACTGATTTTTCAGGAGGTGTCGGATATGGTGTCCAGCTGAAAGGCTCAGGATTCCGAGCAGGATTCAAATTTTTGTGAAGATCCAAAATTCCGAAATTTGAGAGCGTTTTCGAAGTGGTCTCCGTTTTACAAGTCACAGATTCTTCAATTGGAGGTGTTGGGTATGTTGACCAATTGAAAGAATCAGGATTCCAACTTTGGTGAAGATCCAAAACTCCCAAATTCGAGAGTGTCTTCGTAGTATTCTCCATTTCACTAATCACTGATTTCTCAATCGGAGGCGTTGGACAATGTGGTAAATTCAAAAAGTCAGAATTCCAACCACAATTTTGATTGAAATCCAAAATTTCAAAATCTGGAAGCGTCTCCATCTCACTAATCACTTTATTCTTAGTTCTGTTCTTGAAGAAGAAAATAGAAGTTTTCGAAAGACTCTTACTCTCTGCCAATATTTCATGGACTAAAATTTTGCAAGAACAAGTCAGGTATTTATGCATTTGAAGTGTTTTTCACAGTACCTCCCACCACATTATGGTGCACCTGAGGAACCGAAGCCCTGTGACAGGTACAAAGGACAGTAGGCGGTTTGCTTTTGGGCCAATTGTATAAAAGTTCTTAGTTCTTGGCCAATGCCCAGCAGATTAAAAGAATTTCCCCCGAAAAGTCGGGCCCAGTTTCCGATACCTGGAGTGGAGACAATCTTGGCGACAATCTAAGATTCTGAGGCAATCGAAGGATTACAACCGTAGCTAGTCATAAACCTCTTGAAACTGATATCCCTAAGCAGGTGCTGGCAATAGGTAATAATGCGCAGTCAGTCCTTTTAGAACATTCTTCATCCTACATTTTATTTGAGAAGTAGCCGTTTGCCATACGTTTAGATTTAAAATAAATTAAAGCTTTAATTCAACGGGGAATTAGTTTGGAACTTTGAGCACCGGAAAATAGCCGTGCATTTTTCCTATTTGTTTTTAATTTTGCAGTAAATATGGTCATATCGTCTCGGACTTCAAAAAAAAGTTTTGGAGTTATGCTCAGTGTTATCAACCATCTTCGTTAAAATATCAAAGTTCCTTTTATATTCAAAAAAGTTTAAAAAAAAGAATGTTTATTTTTTAATTTATCTATCTTAAAAAAGGTGGTGTAACGAACTGCTGGTAAGACTCTCAATCATTGTTGTTGAATACATGATAGGCTTTTTAATGTCTTACAATTACTTTATTTATTACATTCAAAATTTAAACATGATATACGATGCTAGCTTTCAATTTTTTTACAACCCTTATTTAATTTGCGATCATTATGGTAGAAACATCTTTTATTGTTTTTGAAAATACAGATTTTATATTGTCTACTTTGATAGAGAATAAAACCTGATTTCATCGCCCTTTATTGTAAGGCATTGTTACCAAAAAATGTTGGCAAAAATCCCCTAAGATATTATGGGCAATACTTCACCAAGATATCGTGGGAATATTTCCTCAAAATTTAGAAAATTTACCCAACTATGTTAGGGACCTTTCTCAAAGAAATGTCATAGAATACTTGCTGGATGTAAAAAAATTATGGATAATTTATCCCAATAATATTGTAAAATTCACCACTTGTGTAATTTTCGACATTTTTCCCAAAAACCTCTGAGGGTAATATTTTAGAAAAAATACTGTACAAAGTGTAGAAGTTTCTCTAAAAAAAATGTTGAAAATTTCCTACAATTAAATTAAAAGATAGAAACAGTAATGTATGTTGAAAGTTGAAAATTTTGAAAAGTGTGAATTAAGGAACAATATTTATTACTTGTCAAATTTGTATCCTTTGTAGACAAAATCATATGTTGTTGCAAACGAAAGACTCATAGATGCCAAAAAACGTTAAAATAAGAATAATAACTATTAATATTTGTATTATTTAAATTAGTGAATGTATCTCACAGTATATTTTAATGAATAAAAGACTCGGACATATCGTTTGAATAAATCATGAATTAATAAATATATAATATTATTCTAAATATCCTAACGTTAAATATCTTTTAATTTTAATTATAAATTTTTTTAATATTTGAAAAAATTCACAAAAAATGAATAATTTTCCGACATTATTTAGGCTTGAGCCTTGAATCCTTTACTTAAGTCCCTAAATTTCAGAAAAATTTTCTTTTTTTTAAATTAAATAGTCCACTAATATATTATTAATGCAGAATTCATCATTTTGTTCTCAAATTCAACTATTTTGTTTAACATTCGTCTTTTTTGATAAAAAATTAGTCCTTTTGTATTGAAATTTCATCACTTGGTTGAAAATTCGTATTTTTTGGTTCAAATTTATTTTTGTTCAATTGAAAAGTATACTATTATATTTCTGGTCTAGAATTCATTTCCCATGGTTAAAGACGTTCCCATTTCGATAAAGATTAAATTTTCTGTTAAAACTTGAACTATTTTGTAAATGCCATCTTTTTGGTTAAAAGTTCATTATTTTTATTAAAAAAGTCTACTATTATATTCTTGGTTCAGAATTATTCTCTTTTGCTCCAAATTTCTACTATTTGGTTGAAAATTTAATTATTTTGTTGCAAATTCAACTATTTTGTTGAAAAGTCGCCTTTATGGACGAAAACTCAATTCTTTATTAAAAATTCGTATTTTTGATTGAAAATTGGTAATCTTGGATTAAAAATCCATCTTTTGACATTTGTAGAAAAATCATCTTTTTTAGTTTAAAATTCATTTTTATGGTATAAAGTTAATTATTTTTTAATAAAAAGTTTACCATCATATTTTTTGGCTAAAATTCATCTCTTTTGGTGAAAAATTCTATTATTTGGTTGAAAATTTGATTATTTTGTTGAAGATTTAACTATTTTCTTAAAAAGTCTTTTTTTGTAGTTAATTCTTTTTATGTGAATAGACTACTACTATATTTTGGGCTTAGAATTAATCTCTTTCAGTAAAAAATTTGACTATTTGGTTACAAATTTAATAATTTAGTTGAAAATTCAACCATTTTGTTAAAAAGTCACATTTATGGACAAAAAATCTATCTTTTACTAGAAATTCGTCTTTTTTTATTAAAAATTCCTCCTTTGGAATTAAACATTCATCTTTTGATATTGGTAGAAAAGTCATCATTTTTGGTTAAAAAATCATTTTATGGTTAAAAGTTTATTAATTTCTAAAATAGAAAGTCTACTATCATATTTTTGGACTTAAATTCATATTTTGTGGTAAAAATTCTATTATTTGGTTAAAAATTTTATTCTTTGTTTAAAAATTTAACTTTTCTTCAAGTATTTTTTTTACTTCATTTTTTTTATGTGAAAAGACTATTACTATATTTTGGGTTTCGAATTCATTTATTTTGGTTACGAATTCTACGATCTGGTTAAATATTGATTACAAATTTGTCCTTTTGAATTTAGTATCCATTTTTTGACGTTAGAAAAATCAAGTTCATGATTAAAACTTCATTACTTTTTAAAATAGAAAATCTGCTATTATATTTTTAGCCTAGAATTGATTTCTTTTGCTAACAAATTCTACTATTTTTTTTAATTCAATTATTTTGTTGAAAATGTAATTATTTAAAAAGAAATATTTTTTGTTAAAACTTTAACTATTTTGTTAAAGTCATCTTTTTGGTTAAAAGTTATTCTTTTCATTTAAAGTCTACTATTATATTGCTGGTTCAAAATTAATCTCTTTTGGTCAAAATTTCTACTATTTAGTTAAAAATTTAATTATTTTGTTAAGAATTCAACTGTTGTGTTAAAAAGTAACCTTTATGAATGAAAATAAATATTTTATTAAAAATTTCTCTTTTTGGATCAAAAGTTCGTCCTTTTAGATTTAAAATCCATCTTTTGATATTGGTAGAAAAATCATCTTCTTACATTCACATTCTAATGAGAAGGTATTGGTTTTATGTAAAATTTGACTTTGACGTTTTTCATCAAATCGTCACTATTTAAGACCCACTGAGTCAGAAAAAGCGATTTTCACGAAGGTGTCTATCTGTCTGTAGACTGTAGGCAAAATAACTTTCGAAAAAATAATCAGATTGGATTGAGCTTTGGCACGCTTGTTTAAGGCCTAAATTAAAAGAACAAGTTCGTTAATCAGCTATTTTAGATTAACATTGAAAAAGTGAGCAAATTTTGAAAATTTTTGCGAACGCTTTTTTGGGGAATTTTAAAATACTATGTACGGTTATAAATAGTACTCAACAAGATGTATAATTTATGATAATGACTTTTTTTGATAAAAAAAATATTTAATTCTTATTTTTAATATTTTTAATATTCGTACAATATTAAATTATTATTATATTATCAATATTATTCGTGTAATATAATATTCAATATGCGTATTTTCAATATTCAAAAAAACAAAAGAATAAGCAACTTTTGAGCCAAACAACGCACGATATGAAAAAAAGTCACAGGGAGAAAAAAGTTGCTTTTCAAAAGCCCTACACGACTGTCGTAACAAATTTTCAAATTAAAAAAAAAAATTGAAAATTAAAATTTTTGATTGCACAAAAAAATGAAAAATCAAAAATTCAATTTTACGGTCAAATTATGCTAAGTGCAAAAAAAAGGTTATTTTACAAAAATTATGCAAACAAAAAAGATCTGAAAATTTGTTATTTAACACTTTTTGATAGGACCCGTAGTTTTTGCCTTATTTGTATGAAGACAACATTAAAAATAAAAAAAATGTCTGTAGTGCGTAGACTGTAGGCACGATAAATTTCAAAAAAATGATCAGATTAGATAGAGTACACTTGCTTGAAACCTAAAGAAAAAGAACAAGTTTATTAGCCAGCTATTTTGGACACAAATTCAAAAAGTGAGAACATTTTGAAAATTTTTGAGACCACTTTTTTTAATTTAAAAATTCTATGTACGGTTATAAATAGCGCTCAAAACAATAAACAATTTATCTTAATGACTTTTTTGATAAAAAAGAAATTATAAGAGTTATAGTTTTTTCAAAACTCAAAGAAACAAAAGAAAAAGCAACTTTTGAGCCGAACAACGCACGATTTGAAAAAAAGTCACAAAAAGAAAAAAATTGCTTTTTTAAAGACCTGCACGACTATTGTAACAAATTTTTTAATTAAAAAAAAAATTGAAAATTAAAAGTTTTGATTACACGAAAAATAATGAAGTATCAAAAATTCCATTTTACGGCCAAATTATGCTAAGTAAAAAAAAGAAGTGTTCACAGAAAAATTATGCAAGCAAAGGGAGATCTACAAATTTGATATTCAACCCTTTTTGATAGAAAGCGTAGTTTTTTCTCTATCTGTAAAAAGACAACATTAAAAATAAAAAAAATGTCTGTAGTGTGTAGTCTGTAGGCACGATAACTTTCGACAAAATGATCAGATTGGATTGGGCTTTGTCACACTTACTTGAAACCTAAAGAAAAAGAAAAACTTCATTAGCCAGCTATTTTGGACAAAAATTCAAAAATAGAGCACATTTTGAAAAATTTTGAGACCACTTTTTTTCATTCAAAAATTCTATGTACGGTTATAAATAGTGCTCAAAAATATAAAAAATTTATTTTCATGACTTTTTTTGATAAAAAGAAAATTATAAGAGTTATAGTATTTTCAAAATTCAGAGAAACAAAAGACAAAGCAACTTTTGAGCCAAACAACGCACCATATGAAAAAAAGTGAGAAGAGAAAAACGTTGCTTTTTAAAAGCTCTACAAGACTTTCATTAAAAATTTTTTAATTTTTCTGAAAAATTAAAAATTTAAATTTTTTGTCCCAAAAAAATAATAAAAAATAAAACATTCCATTTTGCGGTCAAACTATGCAAGATAAAAAATTGATAAAATAAAAATTGTGCAACCAAAAAAGATCTACAAATTTGTTATAAATCACTTTTTGATAGGACGCGTAGTTTTTGCTTTACTTCTAAAAAAACAACCTTGAAAATAAAAAAATTTTATTTTTGGAAAAAATAAAAAAAAAATTCTTTACCTAAAAAAACTACAAGCTGGTAATCAATCATTTTTTGACAGGATGCATAGTTTTTGTTTAAATTGTGAAAAATGGCATTACAAATAAACAATTAATCTTCATATGACTTAGC
>JAUELO010000025.1:620169-633118 GCA_032357855.1 Amphibolips quercusostensackenii | reverse complement strand
TCTTATCTAAAAATGTATTACATTTTTTGTTAAAATCCCATCTACATGGCTTAAAGTTCAACTATTTTGTGAAAAATTGACTTTTTTTTGTTGCTGAAAATTCATAATTTTAATTAAAAGTTCAGCTATTTGGAGCCAAGTTAAGTTTTTCGTTAAAATTTCGTATTTTTGGATTAAAAATTCCAATATTTTGTAGAAAATTCATTTTTTTGGCTTAAAAATTCAACAATTTAGTAGAAAATTAAACTGTTTGGTTAAAAATGGACTTTCTTGTGGATAATTCATATTTTTTCCAAAAGTGTCTTATTTGTGATAAACATTTCTCTCCTTGATTAAAAATTTAACTACTTTTCTGGGTATTTTTTTTTTTTTTTTTGTTAAAAATTAATTTTGTTGACTGAAAATGTAACTGTTCCATATTTTTGCATAAAATTGATATTTTATATTAAAAATTGATCCAGTATATTCAACATTTTAGTAGAAAATGGTGGAAAATGGACATTCTTGTTGAAAATTCATATTTTTTGTCAAAGACCAAATAGTTAATTGCCAAGCCCTAAACACGAATTTTTTAATGTCTTTTGTTAGTAATTCTTTTTTTTTTGTAGAAAATTAATTTTCTTGGTAAAAAGAATCAAATTTTTGGTTTGGAATTGAACGCTTTGGTTGAATGCTGAAATATGTTCTTGAAAATGAACTTTTTTATCAAGTTTCATCATTTTCTACGAAAATTAATCTCTTTAGTTAAACAAGTAACTATTTTGCTGAGAGTTCGTTTTTCATTTATGAATTATATTTCTCCACTAAAAATGTAACAATATCATTTTTGATTTAAAATTGATATTTCAAATTTAAATTTGTTCTTCCCTGCTGTCATGTTTGAAAATGTCACTATTTGATTAAAAATTATTCTATTTTGGTTGATTAAGCAACTTTAAAAAAAATTTATCTTAGTCGAATTCATTAATATTCTCCACTTAAAATGTAATAGTTACATTTTTAGCTTGAAATTGATAATTTAAATTAAAAATTGATCTTCCCTGATTGAAAATATTTGTATTTTGTCAAATATTCATATTTTTTGCTAGAAAATTAAACTTCCTTTTCCAAAATTCATTTATTTTGATTAAAAATGCAACTATTTGGTTAAAACTTAATCTATTTTGGTTCAGGATTCATCTTTTTTTTTTAAATTTGTCTTGTTGGCTTGAATTGAACAGTTTTTGACTTGAAATTTGATTTTTTTGATTTAAATATAAATTATTACATGTTTTGTTGAGACTTAATTTTTTTACTGAAAAATCAACTACTTGGTTCAAAATTAAACTGCTTTGTAAAAAATAAATTTTTTATTCTAAAAGATTCATCATTTTAATTAAACATATAATTATTTGGTTCTAATTAACTTTTTTATTGCAAATTAATATTTTTGTGTGGAAAATGCAAGTATTTTGTAATAAATTCGTCTTTTGGCTTGAAAATTCAACATTTTGGTTGAAAATTAGCTACTTTTTGAAAATTCATGCTTCTTTAATTGAAAATAAGGTTTCTCAAATTGTAATGTCACTAACACATTTTTTGCTTAAAATTAATCGTTTTTAGTTGAAAATTCAACTACTGAATTTTTCATTATGAAGTCATCCTTTTCGGTTCAAAATTCAACTACTTGGCTAAAAGTTGCAGAAAAAATTCTTTTAAATAACATTTCTGCAAATACCATATTGCACTCATCCCAATACATGAATTTCCCATCAAATAGTTGAATTTTTAACTTATAAAGTACATATCAATTTCCAACGAAAAATGAAATAGTTGAATTGTCATGTTAAAAAATTAATTTTTAACAAACAAAAAAAAATTTTAACAGAAAAGTTAAATTTTAAACAAAAAAGAGAAATTTAAAAATGAATGTTAGAAAAGTATTTTAACCATGATGTTGAATTTTTAATTTTAAAAAGTATTAATTTCTAACTGAATAATTAAATTTTTGACTGAAAAAATAGATTATTCCACAGATAAGAATAATGCTGTACCAAAAAAGACGGATTTTTAACAAAATACATCAATTTTGAACGAAGTGGTTGAATTTTAAAAAGAAAAAGGCGAATTATATACTAAACAGTTAAATTTTCAACACAAAAAGTTGAATTTTAACCCAAATTTTAAATTTCAAAGAAAAAAAGTCTATTTTCAACCAAAAAATATCACTTTTCTACCATAAATGATAAATTTTCTACCGAAACACGAATTTTCAATCAGTTAAATTTAACGAAAAAAACAAGATTATAAAAAAATAATTGAATTCTCAAATAAACAGATTTTGGAAAGACTTTTCCTTTTTGCATTTTTTCCCCTTAATTGTGAACCAAATTCATAGAACCCAATAAAAAAAATTAAACTATTTTTTGTTGAATGTTAATTCCATTTTATTAAAAAATGTCTACGATATTTTTTTTAGATCATAATTAATTCCGTTTAGTTAAAAATTCAACTTTTTGATTGAACATTAACCAATTTTTTTTAAAATTTGTTTTCTTTTTGGTTGCAAATTAATTTTTTAACTAAAAATTGACAAATTTATTTTTGGTTAAAAATTTATCCTTTTTAGCTGAAAAATCAAAAGTGCAGGGTTCAAAATGCATATCTTTTATTCGCAGTTCAACGCTTCTTTTTGTAGAAAATTAATCTTCTTGGTGAGCTTCTTCGTTAAAAAATCAACTCACTGCTTAGAAATTGAAAGCTTTAATTTATTGTTGAAATCTTCTTTGGAATTTTTTTTTTTCAAATCAAGATTAATCATTTTAGATGGAAATTCATCTCTTTGGTTAAAAGTTAAACTATTTTGCTAAGAATCCGTTTTTTTTGTGAATTAATTTTCTCACCTCAAAATGTGAAAATTACATTTTTTGTTTAAAATTGATATCCATGTATTTTTTGAAAATATTTATCTTTTTGTTAGAAAATTTATCTTCTTGGTTGAAATTTTATTTTGTTTGGTTCAAAATGCAACTGTTTGGTTGGAAAAAACCTGCTCTGGTTGACAATTCAACTATTTTTTTTAAATTTGTCTTCTTTGGTCGAATTCAACAGTCTTTGATTAAAAATGAAAATCTTTTTTATTGAAATATAAACTACTGCAGGTTTTGTTGTTGTTGTTTTTTTTTTAATCAACTACTTTGTTTAGTTGTCTACAAGATTATCATAAATTTTTGAATTTTTTCAAAGAACAAAAATCAAATTTTGATCGCGCAAAGAAGAATCAAAAATCGAAAATTTCATTTTGCGGTCAAACTATGCAAGATACAAAAAAACATAGTCCTACAAAAATTATGCACCCAAAAAATATCTATGCAAATTTGTTATGAATTACTTTTTTATTGTACGCGTAGTTTTCGTTTTATTTGTAAAAAGCAACATTAAAAATAAGAAAATAAAATTTTTAAACAAACGTCACAAGCTACAAAAAAAAAATAAATAATAAATTGACAAAAATTCTTCGCCCAAAAAATAGCTACACATTTTTTATGAATCATTTTTTGACAGGATGAGTAGTTTTTGTTTCAAACTTCAAAATTCACAGTAAAAAAAAAAATTTAATTTTTTGGAAAATGACGCAAGGCACGAGAAAAAAATTCATCAACAAAAGTTGTACGCCAAAAAAAGATCTATAGATTTGTTATTAATCATTTTTTAAGGAACACGTAGTTTTTGTTTCAATCATTAAAAATTAAATTAAAACTTAAAAGAACAAATTTTTAGAAGAACGAAACAAGGTGAAAATAATGAATACATAAAAGTTGGTCATCCAAAGAAAGCTGCAAATTTTTTATCAATCATTTTTGACAGGACGCTTAGTTTTTGTTTTGATCTTAAAAATTAAATTACAATAAAAAAATTTAATTATTTGAAAAACGACACAAGTTACGAAAAAAATTAATAAACAAAACTTGTTCTTCCAAAAAGCATCTACAACTTTTTTATTAATAATTTTTATATGAGATGAGTAGATTTTCTTTTATTCGTAAAAAGCAGGATTAAATTTTTTTTTTAAATAAAATTTTTGGAAAAACGACATGAGAGGTTGAAAAACATTAAAAGGCACTTTAAAATTATAAGGCGCTTTGTGCTATGCTCATTTTTAATTTAAATTTAAAAAAATAACATTTAAAAAAAAAATTAAATTTACGGAAAACGGCAAAATTTTCGATAAAATGTGTAATAAGAAATTTTTTTTTATAGGATGCGCTCTCTTTTTAATGATAAAATCAAGACAATGAAAAACGTATGTTTCAATAAAAAATGCATATTATGAATTGTAATATTATAAATTTATTGAAGAAAGAGATTTTTCAGGGTATCTAATAATAAAATTTGATGCAATATGAGAAGCAAATATTAAAGTTATTATGATAAATAAAATGTGTACTTTATTTTGCGATATCTTAATGAGCAGTCCCAGGCCGAGGTACAGAAATAAATGTAATATACATTGGATATGATAGAGTTGAGCATAATGTAGAAAAGTTCACATTTTGGACAAAATCGAGTGCGAAGCACAAGATAGTTGATGAAAATTTGTTCGTTAAAACCGAAGGAGCTTTAACAAAAGAGAATTCGAAATCAGCAAATAACATTTGTAGATTATTTGACCTTTAATTTTATTAGGTCTGTGGCCAAGTGTGGGGGAAATACAAAAATCGAGCGCTTAGCGCGAGGTAAATACATTATCGAGCGCGAAGCGCGAGAATTGACAATCGCGCGCTGTAAGCGTGCTCAATCTTCCGAGCCGCGCGCGCAGCGCGTGATAAGAATGTGCCCGCGCAGCGGGCCGATTGTTTAGTTTAAAATTAAATTTCTCGATTGAAAATATAATTCATCTACTTTTGAAAGAAAATGAATCGTTTTTGGTTCAAAATTCAACTGTCACATTTTTTATTGTCAATACATTCTTTTTGGTTAAAAAATTAACTACTCAGCTGAAAGTTAAACTGTTTTGTTGAAAACTCATGTTATCGGTTAAAGATTTAACTACTTTGTTAAAAATTCGTTTTTTGTTGTTGTTATAAATTAATTTTTTTAAACTGATCATTTAACTGTTCCAATTTTTGTTGAAAATTGATCTATTATGTTGTAAATCTGTATTTCTTGGTAAAAACTTAATATCCTAAATAAAATTTTTAATCAGAAGCTTCAATAATTTTGTCGAAAATTATTTTTTTTAGGAAATTTAACTATTTGATTTCTGGTGGAAAATTAATATTTTTTAGATTAAAATTCAACTATATAGTTCAAAGTGTATCTGTTCTATTGTAAATTCTTTAAAAACTACTTTGTTAAAAATTTATTTTATCAGTTGAAGATCCATCCTTTTGGTAACAAATATAATATTTTGTTTTTTTTTTGGGTTGAAAATTTTTATTATTATGTTCGAAAATTGAACTATTAAAATTAAAATTAACCTTCTGAACGAAAAATCTTTCTTGATTGGAAATTCATCTCTTTTGGTTGAGGATCCAAATATTTTGTTGAAAATTTTTCTTTTTTGATTGAGCTAAACTGCTTTTTGTTTAAAGTAAATATATTTTTCAATTTAAAATATAACTATTAAATTTTTCGTTGAAAAAAATCTTTTTGGATTGAAAATTTAAGCACTTGTTTAGAAGTTCAACTTATTTGTCAACAAATAATTGTTTTGATTAAAGATTCATTATTTTAGTAGAAAATTAAACTATTTAATTGAAAATTTACCTTTTTGGTAAAAATTTAACTATTTGGTTAGAGATTCTACTATTTGTTAAAAATTCAGCTCTTTCGCTCAGAATTTCCACTATTTGGTTGTAAATGGAAATATTTGGTTGATAAAAGATCTATTTTTGGCGGAAATTTTGTCCCTCTTGGTTTAAAATTAATTTTTCTTTTAATTTCTTGGTTGAAAGTCCAATCTATCTTCTATAAACTCCTTTTTTTTTTGCTTAAAAACATAACTATTTGTTGAAAAAGGCAACTTTTTGTAGTTAATGTACAATCTTTTCGGCCTGAAAATCCGACCATTTGATTTTTCAATTCTAAATATTTTAATTTCAAATCCTTTAATTCTAAACATTTTGGTTACATTTTGATTATAAAAAATCATTTTTGTACAATAATATTTTTAAATTATTCAATTGCATAATTTAAATAGAATGATAATTTTAATGGGCGAGACAAATGTGTCATTACATATTTTTATTTATTTCCTAAAATTTGCAAACATTTTATTCATTATTTATTTTTCATTTATTGATAAATATTTTATATATATACTTATTTCACATTTATTTATTATTATTAAAATGATAAAACCGACTAATACAATAACATGTGATTGGTTACGTGGCACTCTGGATTTCTGGTGCCAAAAATTAGATCTCTGAAAAAAATCTTTTTTATGATTTTTAAGAATCAAAATAATAATACTGATGATATTATTTTGAATTAAAAATATTATAGACAAAATTTTCTATTTTACAAAGAACATTTATTTTAACATTTTTTTTTTGCAATTGAATATTTCTTACTATCGCTTCTTATCAATTTTTAAAAATGGGTAAATTTCAATAAATTAGGTACTTTTTCTAGAGAAAAACCTTATCGACAACTCTACTGTTTCAAATTTAAAAAATTAATTTTTATATGACTAAAATCGCTAAAAAAATGTTGTTAAGAAATTATTTTTTCAATAAATATTTGTATTTGAAAGTTTAATTTTTTTAAAGTGAAAAAACAGTAGAGTTTTAATAAATGTTTTCCCCAAAGAAAAGCCATTATGTATTAAATATCAAACATTTTCAACAATGGGTAAGGGAACGTTCATTATTTACGAAAGGATGATTTTTAAATTTTAGGACCACATCCCCACCCCTTTTTTAAGGATTCGTAAGAATTTTGTAACCTCTCCCCCTTTTAAAGTTGAGATTTTATATTTTTTACTTAATATGTAGACAATATATCAATTATTTGCACTGGAAACGAAATTTAAAAAGAATTCAAGGTATTTTAACCCATTCCAAAGGAGTACGACATTTTTAACAGTTTTCAAATTATTTTTGAAGATTTTAAGTGTTTCAATAAATTATCTTGTACAATTTTCGAGAAAATATAAATTTTTGGAAGTCATTTTACAAGATTTTAAGGCGCTTCAAGGATTTTAGCCATTTTAAGGAATTAAGAATGATTTCCGCGGATTATAAAGGATTTAAAGAAATTCAAGAGATTTTGAGAGACCTTCAGGGATCTTAAGAAATTTTATAATATCTCAATAGAAGTCACGGAATTCTAAAGGATTTCAAAAGATACCGAAATATTTTCACAAATTTGGAAGGATGACTGGGGATTTTAATTATATCTCGAAGATTTGAAGATATTTGAAGAAAATTTCAGAAGGTTACACAGAATTTCAAAATATTTACAGAGATTGGAAAGGATTTAAGGGATTTTAACGGAATTAAAGAGATTCGAAGGGATTTCGATGATTTCATGGTATTTCAAAGGATTCAAAGAGATTTCAAAATATTCCAAAGTATACACAAGAAAAAAGTTATGTGTCTTACAGAATTTTTTGTTCTCATATAAAAACCGATTTGATGTGAAGGACCAAAGTGAAAAATTAAGGGATTTCGAGGTATTTTAATAGGGTTTTAAATATATAAATATTTTTTCTAATATTCAAAGAAATTTCAAATATTTCAAGTATTTTAACCAATTTCTATAGATTTTAAGGGATCTCCATAGATTTTTGTTTAAAACGATTGTAAGGGATTTTTAAAGCATTTTGCAGGTTTCATCCGATTTTAAATAACTTTACGGATTTTCGAAAAAAAAGTCCTACGTATATAAAGAAGGCTCTATGAGAAGTTACAGTAAGAAATAATTCAATTATAATAACAATTGTGAATTTCTTTGTTTGTAATTTGAAAGTATTTTCTTGAAAAAGAATGTTTTTTCTTTCATAAGACATGACTGAGAATATCATTGAAATTTTGAAAATCATAGAAATATTTTTTTTACGAAGAATTAATTTTTGGCACCACAGTTGCTTTAAAGTCTACAATTACCAGCGTTTTCAGAGACACTGCAAATACTTCGAGAGAAAATTACCTGCGACAAAATTGAATTATTGAAGGGGCGCACCCGAATAGAGTTACAGTTCAACAACCTTTGCCTTTCTATATTCGAATTGAGCCCAGCGTCTAATTTCCTTTCTGGATAGAGTGAAAAAAAATTTTCAAATTTATTTTAACCAAAAATGATATGATTTCCAATTCAAGAATTTTATGATTCGTAAATTTTATTAATAGTAAATTTTATGATTCGGGAATGTTGCAATTTAAGAATATCAGATTCGGGAATTTTATAATTAGGGAATTGTATTATTTGAAGATTTCCAATCCTAGAATTTTATTATTCGTGAATTCCATTATTTGGGATTTCCGCTATTCATAAATATTATTATTTAGGAATTTTATTATTCATAATTTTTATATTTTTCAAAAATTTGCCAAATCAGGAATATCAGTATTCGGGAATTTTATTACTAGTGAATTGCATTACTTGAGGATTTTCCAATTTGGGAACTTGATTATTCATAAGTTTTATCATTTGTAAATTTTATTGTTTGGCAATTTTTCAATTCGGGAAATCTAAACATTATCTAAAAATTATTATATAATTATTATTAAAAAAATTTAAAAAAAAATTATTATTATATTATCTAAAGTATCTAAAAAATTTTTAATTAAGGAATCATATTATTTGGGAATTTTCGAATTCAAAATTTTCATTGTTCGTAAACTTTATCATTCAAGAATTTTTCAATTCGGAAATATCAGTATTCAGGAATTATATTATTCGTAAATTTTATTATTCTGGAATATCAGTACTTGGAAATTTTATAATCAGGGAATTGTACTATTTGTGGTTTTTACATTTCCGGAATTTTTTTATTCGTAAATTTTATTATTTAGGAATTTTGTTATGCATAAATTTTATTATTCAGAAATTTCATTATTCAGGAATTTTATTATTCGTAATTTATATTATTCGTAAATTTTATTACTAGGGAAATGTATTATTTGATAATTTTCCAATTTTGCAATTTAATTGTTTACAAATTTTATTGCTCGCGAATTTTCCAATTCTGGAATATCAGTATTCGGAAATATTTGTAATCAGGGAATTGTATTATTTGGGAATTGTAATATTTGGAAATTTCCGAATTCGGGAATTTTATTATTAGTGAATTTTTTTATTCGGGGATTTTTCGATTCGGGAATATCAGTATTTGGAAATTTCATAATTAAGGAATTGTATTATTTGATAATTTCCCGATTCGGGAATTTAATTATTCATAAATTGTATTATTTGTGAATTTTATGTTGAGGAATTTTCCAATTCTGGAATATCAGTATTCGGGAATATTTATAATTAGGGAATTATAATATTTTGGAATTTTCCAATTCGGGAATTTGACTATTCGTAAATTACATTATTGGAAAATTTTCCAATTCGGGAATTTTATAACTAGAAAATTGTATTACTTGGAAATTTTCCAATTCGAGAATTTTATTACTCATAAATTTTATTATTCGTAATTTCATTATTAAAAAATCTTTTAATTCGGGAGTTTCATCATTTGGGAACTTTATTATTCGGAAATTTTATCATTCGGGAATGTTCCATTTCGGGAATTTCACAGCATCCAGGATTTAATTTTTCGGAATTTTTCAGTTATACCCATTATTCTGTGAAATTAATTTTTTTTTTAATTCATAGTTTTAAATAGGACCGTGGCTACGGGTACCGAAACGATTTTGTATTTTCTTTTTGAAAAAAATTAAGAATTTAGTTTCGAAGAGATTCATGGGGCCCAATTTTTTAATTTCTTTTTTTTAACATTCAGGGTAAATCAAATAGCAAAAAACAGTACATTTTTTACTTTCTTCATTTTTGTGGAATATTTATATGTCATAAATAAATTAAATTAACAAACATTCTACATTGTGGATTTCTCGTCTTCAAAGTACTATATTTTTAATTCAAAATTAAAATTGTTTTCAATTGAAATATCAAGTATAACATTTTTTTTTGTGAATTTACGTTTTTTTGATCAAAAATTCATTTTAGTAGAAAAATGGTCTACTTAGCTGAAAGTTGAATTACTTTGTTAAAAATTCATTTTTTTCTTTCTTCTTTTTTGGTTTAAAAATTCAACGATTTGGTTGGAATTTTGAATCGCTTTTAGCAGAACATTTTTTATTGATTGAAAATGTAAAATTGCAACTCTGTGGTTGAAAATTATTTAATTTGGTTGAGGATTCAAAAATTTTCTTAAAAAGTCGTCTTGTAGTAGAAAATATAATTTTTTTTGGTTGCAAATTAACACCTTTCGGGTGAAAATCAAACTGATTGGTTTAAATTCAAACAGCTTTGTTAAAAATAATTTTTTGGGTGAAAGATTGATTGTCATTTGTTGAAAATTTAATATTTTGAAAACTCATCTACCTGGCCAAAAATTATTAAACTACTTTGTTAAAGTTTAATTTTTTTGATTGAAGTTTCATCATTTTTCTTGCAATTTCATCCCTTTAGTTGAAAATTTAAATATTCTTATTATTGGTTGCAACCTGATTTTTTTAGTTAGAAATCCAACTATTAGGTTAAAAATTCATTCCCTTGCTGGATGATTCATCTTTTCGGTTGAAAATTTAAATATTTTGTTAAAAACTGATTTTTGATTAAAAAGTCTGTTATATTTTTCATTGAGAATGCTTGAAAATTCAACTATTGTGTTGAATAAACTTCATGTTTGGTTTAACATTTATTTTTTCAGTTGAAAATTTATGTATTTAGTTCAAAATTATTTTTTTTTTTTGAAAATTCAACTGCACGTTGGAAAGTTTAACTTTTTTTTTTAAATTAATTTTTAACCTTTAGGATTTATCTATTTGGTCAAATATTTAATTATTCAGTGAAGAATAGTTTTTTTTTTTGTTGAAAATTATATTTTTCAACTGAAAATTTAACTATTCAATTTTTGGCTGAAAATTGATCCTCTTTTAAAATTTATTAAAATCTCCAGATATGCCTTCAAATATTTAAAAATATTTTCAAATTTCTTTAAATCTCTAGAAATTTCTTAAAACCTTCGAAAGCTTTCGAAATTTGTTTAAGTCTCTAGAAATCCTTTGAAATCTTTGAAGTGTAATTTTTGTTTAAATCTCTAGAAATCCCTTGGAATCTTTTAAAATCTAAAAAAAAAACCTTAAAATCTACGAAATCTTTTGAAGTGGTTTAAAATCTTTAGAAATTTCTTGAAATATTTTGAAATTTTTAACACATTTCAAATTTTTTTTTGAAAGATTTTGCAATCTTTGAAATCTTATTAAAGTATAATATTGTACTAATAAATTAAAGCTGCTTCAATGGATTTGAGTAAAATATAAATTAAAAATGTACTATTTTTCATATTTGCATTACCATAAATGTTTAAAAAAAAGACAAAATTAAAAAATTGAGCCACATGAATCTCCTCGAAACTAAATGTTTAATTTTTTCAAAAAAAGGAATTCAAATTGGTCAAGAATTGCCTTTTATAAGTTATTTTGACCCTCGTTTTTTGATTTTAATAGAAGGATAATTTTGAGAAATGCAATTGTTTGAAAAATAAACCAAATTTATGATGCTAGTTAATAAGTTTTCAAATCTCGACAAATTTAAGCTCCTGGAATTCCCAAGTTTCGTAAAATATTACGCCAATAAATTGAAGCTACTGCAGTAATTTTTCTTGAAATTTTACAAACTTAAACATTTATTCTTTCATTTTTTAACTTTTCACGTCAAATAACATAGCGTTGGAATCGTTACAATTCCCAGATTTGGAATATTATATTTATAAATTACCATGTGGTAAATTAAAAAAAAAGTTATAGTCTGCATTTCAGTCCTCATTAGGTATAAAGGACTCCCGCTGACTAGGTTCGGCGCGGGCGGCAGCAGTTCGGATCCGTGAGGGGAAAACGAGTAGTGAGGGAAGCGTACACAGGTACCCAGGGCGAAATTGACGATCGACCGAGTTTTGCCCCACCCTGTAATGGGTTTGGGGCACGGGGAAATTTCCGTAGGGAAATTTTGCACTCAGACCCACCAGGTCATATTATGAAGGTAACGAGAGTTGGATCTGACACTTAGATTTCAGCATGAGGTCAACAACGAAACCTCATAATAATAATAATAAGGCAAGGAGAGTCCCCATAGAAAGTCAAAGGATTTATGGGGGTCTGTTTTGTCTATGCTTTTGTCTATGGATGGGATCATCCGAGGAATTATCGTATTGCACCAATAATAATAAAACTTACAATGGAGGTCTTAAGAACATGTAATAAATACTTTCTTTGACAGTACGTCAAAGATATATTCCTCTTAAAGTAAGAAACCTTTTCTTGGTATTCGCTTTATTTGCATAGAAATACGTACTAGAATAAAATATTTACCAGATGGTTTTGTCTAATGTTATTTCATTTAATTTTTATATTTTATTGCACAATACACATTAAAACTAATAGAACAGACAATTTTAAGGTATAATCATTTTCAGTTATGTTTTTACTCTAAAGGAAAATTTACTGGGAATGTATAATTTTTCATTAAACTTTAATATATCCTCATATGTTGAAGCTCTTGTTTTCACAATTGCAGGCTGCACGTAAAAAATTCTCTCTAAACGGCAAATTCGGTGATTTTTCACGAAAATGCGGAAATAATAGGGAACTGAATTCTGTTTGATTAAATTTTTGTAGATAACATATTCCTAAGTTTTCAAGTCAAAATATAATGCATTTTAAACGAAATAGGTAAACCTTCAACCAAAAAAGATTAAGTTTCTACCAAAAGTGAGCAATGTGCAACAAACGAG
>JAUELO010000025.1:567093-586395 GCA_032357855.1 Amphibolips quercusostensackenii | reverse complement strand
AACATATAATGTATTTCATTAATTTTTATAAATTCCTTTAATCTAGGTTTGTAAGTTGTTATTATGATTGGCTTTCTCAATACACGACGTAAAAAGTGTTTCAGTGATTTTTCTACATTGCTCATCCAGTCACAGATGTTCTACTTCATCATTATTGAATTTTGATTTATTTTAATTAGGTACGTAAATTGATTATTTACTTTATCGTTATGTGAATAAATACTGGCTGTAATTTGTATGATAAAAATTTATTTATATCTAGAATACCTCTTTTCCATTTATGTAACATTTGTTAAAGTTTGTCATGTTGTGAAATGAGTATCTGAATTTAATTTTTTAAATTATATGTAAATTTTTTTAATTTCTTCTGAAATTACTATAAAAGGTTACTATAACGCAAGTTTTTAGAAATGAAAGTAAAAATTTAAAAAAAAATGTGAAGTAAAAATTATTTAAATTATTGAATAAAAATTATAGTTAAATGCTTTTCATGATGTAAATAAAAATTAATTATTAGTCAATTAATTTTTTCACAATATCGAATCACATCAAGATTAAATTTCAATTTTTTTTAAAATTATTTACATAAACCGAATATTTATATCAAGGTTATGTTATTGAATATTGGCTATCATTTGTACATTAAATGATTATTGATGTTTTGAACACCTTTATTCCTATTAAATAATTTTTTTCATTTTAATGATGTTGCGAAATAAGTATCTGAATTCTGATTTCAAAATTATGTGTACATATATTTTAATATTTCATGGAATTAGTTTAAAAGATTACTATTGATTTCAATTTTCAGAAAAATATAAAGTAAACATTATTTGCATTTTTCAAAAAAAGAAAAAAATATATATTGGATTGCTCAATTGTTTTCAATTAAGTAACAACAATTGATTATTTACGCTATAACAATTATAAAATTGTTTTCAATGTTTGGAATATTGTGAAATTAGTATCTGAATTCAATTTTGAAAATTATATGTACATATGTTTTAAATATTTAAAATTGTATTCCAAAACGCTGTTATTTTTGTATTAAAATTTTCATTTTTTTTAAATAAGTGTGAAAGTCGATTAATGATTGAAAAATATAAAGTAAAAATAATTTAAACGTTGTTATGTGAATATATGTTTAAAGATTTTTCTATTGTGAACTGAGTATCGGATCGGAATATAAATTAAAAAATTAGAGGTATTAATGTGTTAATGATTTAGCGATGTATTTTGATGTGTTGATTGAAAAAAATGGCCGTGAAAGTACCCGAAAATGTTATTGGTCATAAATTATGTTTTTTCACGATATTAAATCACTGTTAATAATAATAAAACACACACACTAACACACATATAAATAAGTTTTTTTATGCAAATGCATTTTTAAAGATTTTTATATTGTAAACTGAGTATCGGATTGGAATATAAATTTAAAAATTATATGTCATTATGTTTTAATGATTTAGCGATATATTTTGATGTGCTGATTTACAAAAATGTCCGTAAAAGTACCTGCAAAGGTCATTGTGCATAAATGATGTTTTTTCACGGTATTAAATTACTCTTAATAATAATGAAAACGTACATATATATATATATATATTCATGTATAACATATAAAAAATATATATACATATAACTGTTAGTAATAGTAATCGTAAATTAAAAATTCTACGTAACATAGATTCACTGAATGCATTCTTTCAGAATCTGATATGTAAGCAAGAATTCAAGTGGTTAAAAACTTTTACCATTTAAAAGGTTATTCAACAATTGGATGAATTATAAAAATGAATAGAAAAGTGACGCGCGCCTGCGCGCGCGTGTAATTGTATAGTATAGAGAAAAGTCAACAAATAATGGAGGCATAAGATGCACTAAAAGTTGGCTCCTTGACTGCTGTAAACAATAGTTACAGTGTCTAGTCTACGTGCAAGCGTGTCGCCAAATAGCTTTAATGAATGTTGCTTGGACTTGAGACTTTGACCTGATATTTAATCCTATTAGTAAGTCATGGTTGGCTGAGGCTAGACATGACGATCTTCATTGTGGCTTGTGCCATGGCACGAGCGATGGCATGGCGCCGCAATCGACTTTTGATTTACTACTAGAAGATAGGTCCCAAAATAATCACTGAAATTTGATTTTAAACTTTAGTTTTCAATCTATACGATATTAAAAATAATGTTATTCTCTTCTTTTATTTTATAATTATGTAATTAATTTTTTATGGAATTCTACATAATTTAATTTTTCTGTGCAAATAGCCGGATTTTTTTATACATACGCTTCATAAGCATGAAAATTATAGGGTAACTAGACGTCCTGATTAATCAGGATATATGCTGATTATTTATCGCTGCCCTAGTTTTCTGATTATTTGTGTTATGCCCTGATTTTTTATGACCGAAAATGAAAATTCTCGATTTTGATCGCGCTGGCATAAATTTTGTTCACAATTTTTAAGGTCGCTGTCGTATTGTGACTATTTAATCATATTTAAAAAATTTCTGAAAATTATTCTAGATAATTAAAATATTGTACAGATTGTACTCTAATTTTTAAATCAAATCATCGAAAAAGTTATTTGTATAATTTATAAGCTTAAGGAATTATCATTCCATTTTATTATTTTGTTCAAAAATGAAAAATGTTATTAAAAACAAAAAATTTAATCATTTTGGTTATAAATTCAACTGTTTTGTTGAAAATTCGTGTTTTTGGGTTGGAAATTTAACTATTTGGTTGAATATTAAATTTTTTGTTAAAATTTATATTTTGGGGTGAAAAATTCAACTATTTTGTTGAAAATTTGTTTTCTCTGGTTAAATTAAACTATTTTGCGTTTCAAATTAAAATCATTTTTTGATTGATGATGCACCGTTTAAATTAAAAAACCTTTTTTGGTTGAAAATCAAACTATTTTGTTAAAAATTCATTTTTAATTGATTAAAAATTAATTTTGTAACTAAAAATTAACTGTTTCATTTTTGGTTGAAAATTTATTGTATATAGTTGTAAATTCATGTATATTATTAAAAATTCAATTCATTGGTTGAAAATTGAACTATTTTCTTGGAAAATAGGTTTTTTTGTGTAAAAATTAATTTCTTTAACTAAAAATATAATTATCACATTTTTGGTTAAAAATTGATATTTTTTATTTAAAAATGCGTGTATTTTGTTAAAAATCAATTTCTTTGATTAAAAATTTAATTATTTTATAAGGAAATTTTTTCATTTCATTGAAAATTCATTATTATAACCGAAAGTATAATCATTCTATTTTAGGTTGATTTTTTTTTTTTTTTTAGTTGAAATTCATGCATTTTGTTCAAAATTCGTCTTTTCTAAAGAAAAATTCATCTTTGTTCTCGAAAATTAATCTGCGTTAAAAATTTAACAGTTTTGTTCGAACTATTCAAATAATTTCTACTTTAGATTAGACTTAAGCTTCTAGGAAAGTTTATTCGGTTAAATTTTCCATCGTTTTCAATTTCTTTTTTTGTTTAAGTCTTAGACTACATGACTTTAGTATGTTGACACTTCCCTCTTCACCTCAAAGTTACAAAAATAAAGAACAACATTTTTTCAACTACATAGATAACAGGCTCTACAGGCTGAGATTCCATAAAAACACTCAAAATAAGAAGATTTTTTCCGAAAATAGGGGCAGAAATTTTAAATAAAATTAATGAATTTAATATATTAAATTTAATTTAAAACGCTTTAAATTTCTAAAATTTACAGTAAAAACATTAAACTTTTAACAAAACAGATAAATTATCAACCAAATAGTTGATTTTACGCTAAAAATGAAATCATTATTTTTTCAACCAACAAACTTATTAAGTAGATGTAATAGTTGATACTACCACAAAATATTTTACCTTTGATCAAAAACAGTTAAGTTCAACCAAAAAGACGAATTTTTACACAAATAGTAAATTCTTAACAAGGGAGATTTTTTAATCATGAAGGAAATAAAATTTCAAAATGAAAATAATAAAATATATATTTTCAACCAATAGATTAATTTGATACCAAATTAATTGAATTTTAAGCAAAAAAAGAAAACGAATTCCCAACAAAAGAATTGACTTTTCAACAACAAAAGAAACTTGCTGATATAACTGCTGAATTTTTATAAAAATACTTAAATTTTCAACCAAACAGATGCATTTTTAACCGAGGAAGATAAAGTATTACCCAAAGAGATGATTTTTTAACAAAAGAATTGAATGTTCATTTAAGAAACCTTTTTTAATAAAGAAAAAGAATTCTAACGAAATTGTTAAATTCTTAACAAAAAAGTTAGTTTTTAACCAAGTAGTTCAAATTTAAACACAAAAACACAAATTTTCCACAAAAGATTAGAATTTTTACCCCAAAAGGATGACTTCTCTATAAAAAGATGAATTTTCAATCAAGAAGGATAAACTTTTTATTCAAAAAGATAAATGTTCAGCAAAACAGTTAAATTTTCTATCAGAAAATATGACTTTTTAGGAAAAATATTTAAATTTGCTTGTTGGTCTCTATTATATTAGTTCGCATATAAATGGAAAAACTAGAAAAAAGGAAAATAGACTTGAGAAAAATAGTTTCAATAAACAGTTAAGTTCATTTTTATTAATTTTTTTTTTTATTAAGTTAGAAAACTGAAATTTTGCTCAGAAAATAAAATTAATTTTTCGAGTGCACTTTTACATTTTGGACTACACACTTTTAAATCCAGGCGACACAAGGTATATTTGTTGTACTTCACAACATTTAGGGCCCTGAAATAAAGTTAGTTTAAAAAAAAATAATTTGAAAACGATAAAAAGTGTGACCCTATTAACTTTTTACACGTTATATGTTATGTAGCAATAATAAAATAGAATATAAAAAGTAGGTATGATTTTCAATATAATTTGAATGAAAAATTAGATTTTCCTATTAAATAAAATGCAAATGGTTGAAATAAGTTCAAAGGATTTTTTCAGAACATTAAATTTCAAGCAAACAAGGCAAAGAATTTCAAAAATGACTAAGGTATTTTTGTTAAAAAACTGCTAAATACTAAAATTATAACTTATGGACCTGTCTGGAAAAAATTGTAACCTTGAAAATTATAAAACTTTTTGGATTTCATTTAAATCAAAAAATTGTTTGAATATAATTTTATAATATATTTATTTTCTACTGAAAAAGATGAATTTCTACCAAAATACATGAATTTCTGAAAAATAGTGCAATTTTTAACTAAAGAAGATAAGTTTTTAACAAAAAATGGATAAGTTCAATGTTCAGTTAAAAAAAAATTTTAACCAAAAAAACGAATTTTCAACAAAGCAGTTAAACTATTGACCAACAAAAATATAACTTGTTAATAAAACCAATGATTTTTCATTGAAATTATTCAATTTGCAACCAAACAGTTGCATTTTCAACCAAAAAAGATAACATTTCTACCGAAAAACATGAATTGCCAACAAAGCAGCTGAACTTACCCTAATGACATATTTTAGTAAAAAAAAATTTTAACCTAACTGTTGAATTAAAATTTTTTTTAACTAAATCGTTAAATTTTCAACCAAGAGGATCAATTTTTTACCAAAGAAGATGAATGTTCACCAAAATACATACATTTTTGTTAAATTACATAAATTGTTCACAAAATAGGTTAATTTTCAACTGAAGAAGATAAATTTTGAACCATAAATGGAACAGTTTAATTTTCATTAAAAAAAAATAATTTTCAAACAAAAGAAAAGAAATTTTAACACAGCTGTTGAATTTTTAACAAAAAAAAAAACTTTTTAATAAAAGCGGTGATTTTTATAAAAATAATTCAATTTGCAACTAACTAGTTGCACTTTTTACTAGAAAAGATAACATTTCTACCCAAGGAGATGAATCTTTAACAAAACAGTTGAATTTTCAGCCAAGAAAAATCTTTTAGTCAAGAAAAAAAATGTTCACCAAATTGTTGAATTGAAAAAAAATTTAAGGAATTTTTAACCAAAAAGACAAAGAAAAGAATTTTTAACATAGCAATTGAATTTTTAACTGAAAAAGATAAATTTTTAATAAAACTGTTGATTTGTCATCAAAATAATTTTATTTGTAACCAAGCAGTTGCATTTTAAACCAGAACAGATACATTTTCTATCCGAAGAAATTACTTTTTAACAAAAAAGTTCAGTTTTTAGATAAGAAACATCTTTCAGCAAGGAAAAAAAAATGTTAACCAAATTTTTGAATTAGAAAAAAATTAACCAAATTCTTGAATTACAAAAAAGAAAAATTTCCAAATTTTAATTTTAAATTTTGAATTTTTAACAAAAACGGTAGACTAATCTAACAAAAGATGAATTTTCAATTAAAAAGGATAAAGTTTCTATCCAAAAAGATGAATGTGCAACAAAACGGTTGAAGTTTTGACCAAAAGTTATGACTTTTTATGTAAATAATAGAATTTGAACGAAATATTAGAATTTTTAACCAACTCTGATCAAAAAATATAATAGTACACTTTTTAATAAACAATAATTAAATTTTAACTATAACAACTAAGAAAGATGATTTCGTAAAAGTGTTTAAAAATGCACTTTACTTTTGCATAGTCTAAATGCTTCTCTTAATATGAGGAAAGGCATGTAATTTGTGGAATTTTCAGTTCCTGTTTGCAAATTACCACGAGAAAAAGTTAATGACTGATTGTTGATAGCAATTGCGTCATTCTGGAAGCAATTCTTAAAGCCTGATGTGAATGATAAAGAAGTATAAAACTACAGTGGAAATTCTGGGAAACTATTAGAGAAAGAGCACTAGTCGTTGGCACACTGCCGTTACATGCGCGCTAATTATTGACACCCCGTCTAAGTAATTTTTTTAAAAAGGGCTTGACCGTAACAATGCGGAGTGTTGCATGCCCGATATTTTTTTACATTGTTTCGCCCCTTCAAAAAATTCAACAAAAATATATGTTTTAAAAGATATTCTGAGGAATGCTTATGTGAAATATGAATGTGCTCACTCGGGAGCGTAAGCTCAAATTTTTTTCAAAATCATTCAAAATTTTTTTTTTTCCTGTAAATTTCCTATTTTTCTTCTTGTTAGCCTTATTAGTGTCTGCAACATATATTTTGTTCGTAAAAATCGTTCAAGCCGTTTTCGATGAAACCCACTTTTTTATTTTTATTTCCACCTCCATATATCCTACAAAAATGAATTTTTAGGATTATTATTGTGAGAAACTTTACTTTTGTCCATTAAAAAATGCAATAGCGTTGTGTCCTATAGCATGCGGCCGAGAGCAGTGCACCGTAACTGTACGGAGTGTTGCATCCGCGATTTTGATTTTTTTTACATAGTTAAACGCCACAGAAAAATTCAACAAAAATATATGTTATGAAGGATATGCTAAGATATGTTTATGTAAAATATGGACGTAGACACTCTAGAACATGAGCACAAAAAAATTATTCTATTATTCAAAAAAATTTTTTTACTTGAAATTTTTTTAAAATGTTTTTTTTTCTAATAACCTTTTTAGTGTCTACAACATATATTCTGTTTAACAAAATCGCTCAAGTCTTTTCAGAGGAAAAACAATTTTTGCTTTTTCTTTTACCTTCATAACTCATACTAAAATGAATTTTTAGGGTTATCATTGGGAAAAACTACTTTCGACTACAAAAAAATGAAATAAGGTTGTGTCCTAAAGTATCTGGCCGAGAGCAGTGCGCTCTAACGGTGCGGTGTGTTGCATGCGCGATTTTTATTTTTGTTTACATTGTTCAACATGATTTTATTTTAACATAATACAAACGTAATTGACAACTGTTATGAAACTATTAATATTCTTTGCAATTTAATATTTTTAATAATTAAAGTTTTAATTTTCGAAGAAAAACGCTAACATAATCTAAAAATTAGTCATAGAATCTAAATTCTGCATGAGTTATAATGTTCTTTGCTCTTAAATAACAAATTATTCATTTTTAAAACCCAATTTTGAATGAAATTGTAGCATAACCTGAAAATTTCGGAAATTAGGAATCTTGATGATGAGGTTTATTTAAAAATTCTAACTTCAGCTGAAAAAACTAACACAATCTAAAATTCTAGAAATCTTACGTTTTCTACTGAACTTTCTGGTCTTATATTAAAATTCTCATAAAAAAATACTAATTCGCATTGGAATATATAAGCATAAATATTTATATATTTAAAAATTCATTAAATTACTTTTTAACTTTCATTAAATAATTTTTTTTCTATTCGCATTAGGTTTTCTTTTTTTTTATATTGGATAATAATACATAAATTCCAGGTGAAAAATAATTTTACGTTTTTTTCCTAATTTTTTTTTAATTCCCAAAGAATTTCTATTCAATTTCCGTGTTTTATGGTTCCTGGTCAAGTGGTCCACTGTTAGAAGCTGACGAGGTAAATTTACTGTGCATATTTTATAAAAAAATGTCGTTACTGCCTATTTCAGAATTATTTTTTTGGATATTTACTTATTATGTCGAATAATTTAAAAAAAACCAAATAAACTTTTAAAAAATAATTTTTATATTATTTATTTGATAGATATCAATTTATTAAATTTTCTATGATATATGCATATAAATAATACAATTTGTTCATAAATTTATTACATTTTCCTTGAATAACAGTTTAAACAAGTTATGCCAAAAACAATTTATAATGCAAATTGATAAAAACAGGCCTTCTAAATATGAGAGACGAATTCCATTTCGGTTTCCCTTTCTCGTATTTTGCGGTGAATGTCAAAACAAAATTTTCGAGCTCTAGCTGGTACCTAGTGATTTCTTGAAATCGCTTTTTAATTATTTGACCAAATGAGATTTATTGGCTCTTTTCTTGGAAAATTGAGTTGAATTTTCAAAAAAGAGACCAATTTTCAACAAAATAGTTGAATTTTTAAGAAAATAATTACATTTTCAACAGAATATTTGATTTTGCAATTAAAAGAATGAATGCTAAAATAAAATGATAAATTTTGAACAACCAAAAAAATACATTTCTAATAAAGATGTTCAACTTTTAATAAAATAGTTGAATTTTCAAAACAAAAAATTAATTCTAAATGAAAAATATAAATGTTAACATTTTAACCAAAAAGGATTTTAATTTTAAATTAAGTATAGTTAAATTTAATTAAAATGAATGAATCCTCTATAAAAAATGTAATATTTGATATCTAAACCAATAAGTATTTTTATTTCAAATATAAAACAGTCGAATTCTACCAAAAAAGATGAATTTTCAACAAAATGATTGAATCCTCAATCATAAGAGATCAATTTTTAAACAAGATTTTCATTTTTAATGAAATAAAGATAAAATTTTTACCAAAAGAGATAAATTTTAAAAAACGACGAATTTTTAACAAAAGAGTTGAATTTTTAAACAAGAAAGATTTTTTAACCATGAGAGAAACAAAATTTCTACCAAGATTTTTGATTTTTCAGTGAAGAAGGTGAATACTCTATAAAATAGCTGAATTTTTAACTCAAAAGTATAAATTCAAAACCAAAAAGTTAATTTTCTACCCGAAAATATAAATTATCATTAAAAAAGTTATTTTGGTACAAAATAAGTTAATTTTGAATTAAAAGCGATAAATTTTCAATCAAAAACTAGTAATTTTTAACCAACAACTATTAATATGTATTTAAATCTGTAACTAAATATGTGAATTTTTAACATTGTGATTCAACTTTTAACGAAATAGTTCAAATTTCAACGAAAAAAGATCAATTCTCAATGAAAAATTTAATAGTTAAATTTTTAACTAGAAACGATCAATTATTTGTTAAAAATAGATTCTGTAAATTTTTATCAAGAAAAAATGAATTTTTAACTAAAAGAACCCATTTCCAACAAAATTGTTAATCTTTAAACAAATAGTGATATTTTTAAACAAAAGAGATGAATTTTGAAATCAAGTTATAATGGTAGTCTTTTTAATTGAAAAGCATGAGCTTCTAACCAGGAAGATTAATTTTCTGCAAAAAAGACAAATTTCCAAGCAAATATATTAATTTTGAACTAAAAGGTTTAATTTTACTCTAAATAGTTGAATTTTCAACCAATGAATATAAACTTATAACCAAAATTGGAATAGTTAAATTTTTAGTTAAAAGAAAAAACAAATTTTCAACTAATAAAAATCGGAATTCAACAAAATAATTCATTTGCAACTAATAAAGAGTAACGTTTGGTACATAAGGTTCACTTTGAAACAAGCGGTTTAAGTTTCAACAAAAAAGATGAATTCTCAGTAAAAATTTCAACAGTTAAATTTTCAACTAGAAGGGATCTATATTCATTTTAAAATGGATTATTTAAGTTTTCAGTTAGGAAAATAATTTTTATCTCAAAAAATTAATTTTAAACAAAATAGTTTAATTTTTAACCAAATAGTAGAATTTTTAAAGGAAAGAGATGAATTATGAACCAAATATATTAAAGTAGACTTTTCAATAAAAAAGAATTAGCGTTCAGCAAAAAAGATTATTTTGTAATGAAAAAAGACAAATGTTATACTTCATTGAATTTTCAGTTTAAAAACCTAATTTTTTAATTAAATGACTGTTTAATAAAGTAGTTCCAGTTTCAAGCAAGTGTTTTCAGTTTCAATCAAAAAGATGAATTTTTAATAGAAAGTTTAAGAGTTGAATTTTCAACTAAACAGGATAAATTTTTAATGAAAATTTAACAAAATAATTTAATCTCACACAAATAAAATAAATTTTTAACAAAGTATGCAGTTTAAGTTCCAACCAAGTAGTAGAATTTGTAACCAAAGGAGATTAATTCTGAACCAAAATTATAAAAGCAGACTTTTCAATTAAAAAGAATTGAGCTTGTAATAAAAAAAATGTTTAATTTTCTTGTTGGTTTCTACTAATTTAGTTTAAATTTCAACGAAAAAAAAGACAAATGCGGAAAGTTTTTTGAAAACAGTAGAAAAAAGCGGAATTCTTAAAAAAAATGTGCAAGGTGGGAAATAGAGGAATGAGTGTGAAGTCTCTGTTTAGATGATTCGGATACTCTTTTTTTTACATTTTCTATGTAGCTATTGATTAATCAAGATTGATGATCGGAAGTTCGTCAATAGACCAATTCACGCGTCTCGTAGACGCGAACAATTGCATCAAATGCAGTACTGTTATATTCCCAATGTAAAAAAGTCCTCTTATAAAGAAGGAAAATAATTTTGCTAAAAAATGTGAAAATGATATTGGTAAGTTAGGGTAGGTCACGAAAGGTTATTAATTTGGACAATCGATTCGTCTCGAAGACGCGAAAATATGTATCATTTACATTACTGTTGTATTCCCAGCATTAAAAAAGTTTTCCTCATATCAACAAGATAAGCAATATATTTTGAAAATTCACATATCGGTATTGCTAGATGATGAAAGGTCATAAAAGGTTTGTCAATAGGTCATTCGAAGGATCTCGAAGACACGAACAGAAATTTCAGGTACAGTTCTGTAGTATTCCTAATGTAAGCAAAGCTTTTCTTTTATAAACAGAATACACAAGCGTTCTTGAAACTTCATAAATCGTTTCTGGTGGAGTATAAAATATTCTGCAATAGGTCAATTGATGCGTCTCGAAGATGCAAACAAATAGACCATATGTCGTATTTTTTATATTTAATCAAAAAATTTTATCTCATATAAACGTAATTAACCTTTTTTTTTTTAATTCATAAATTTTTACTGGTGATTCATGAAGGGTTCAATAGTAGGTCAATTGGTAAGTCTCGGAGACGCGAACAAATACACTACGTATATACTGCTGTGTTTTGAATATCAAAAAAGTTTTTCTCATATCAACAAGGTAAATTTTTTGTTTGAAAACTCTAAGCTGAAGAAAAAATACTTCTATATCGCCGATCTAGCTCAAAATCCTATCAGACCTGGACATCAGTCGGAGCTACAGTTCGAAAAAATTTCATGATCATAGCTCTGTTAGTTTTCAAGATATGATGAACAGAAAACAGTTACGTACATACAAAAACACCGAAATTTTAAAAAATTGTATTTTTGAGCTCCTGGGGTCGAATCATATCAAAAGAAGTTAAAAAAGTAGATTTGAATTTAGGTCATTACAAATCTCCCTCTATTAGGATGAAATAAAAAAGCCACCAAGAAGTGAAGCTGAAATTCCATTTTTAGTCCAAAACTCTGATTTAGATTTCGAACAAAAGATGTTTTGATAAGAATCACTGGACTACAAATTCCGTTGCCTACTCAGACATCGACTTTAAGGATTTTATTATTAGTTACAAGTCCTGCCATTGAGATTATCCTGTAAATGGCGCCAAGACTTGTGTCTACTCCAGGTAGAACAGGAATGGTACAATGGAGAGTACGGCTTTTGCACAATTTTCTCGAGGCCAATCACAGGGTCCAAAATTCAGGACATATTCTACCATTGGCCCAGAAGAAAACCACCTACACCAACACTCTTTGTAATACTTTACTCGAGCGTCCTGCCCCTTGCCGTCAGGCAAGATTATGTAGTAGGGGACTTCAGTCATCTACGGTTCCAAATTCAAATTGCGAAAATTTTCAGTACGTTGAAAACATTTTGAAAGAGTACAAGTCACTTGAATTCTTCTATTTCCTCTATTTTTCCGTAAAGATTTTTTAAGAGAAAAGGATATAGTAACATGGATAATGCAAGCACACTGACGAAATTAGATAACTGGGTTTCTGAATCTTTCCCAATGAAGTTTTATCCATCACCGCCGAGCAATTCGGGATCTTCATCCAGCAATTCTAGCTGGAATGATTTAGTATATGATCCTGAAATGTCCTACATAAAAAATCCTCAAGGTTTGTAAATATTATTATTCATATTTTGCTGTCATTTGTATGTTTATTTTTTAAACACTACCCTGGATGGAAATATATTTTTATTATAAAATTATGTTTGTTGTAAAACTGTGTAATTACATGTGAAATTTTGCTGAAGCTTTTGGGAATATGTATTTTTACAATAAAATGCAATAAATTATAATGATTACAACAATGTGGAAATTGTAATTTTTTGTGAAAATTTATAATTGCTAGTAAAGGTTTGTAAACGGGAAATAATTTGAGAAAGAACTTATAATTTCTAGTACAGTTTTTTTTGTAATTTTCTACAATCTCTAACAATTGACAACAAAAATGTTAAGGTAATTAAATAATACAATTGTTATTACAAATTTTTATAACAAAATTACAGTTTTCAGATTGAGCTTATTTATTTTAATTTACCATATTTTATTGTAAAAATACATTAAGCAAACACTGGTATTATTTGGTAGAGTTTTTTTATTTATAAAATACATGATGAAATAAATAAACAACAACAAAAAACAAATTTTTTGTTCTTATAATATTAATTCTTCAAAATACTTTAAAAGTTGCATTTTCCATTTGTTTTTTTTAAGTGATTAAAAATCGTAGGAAATTTTCACTTTTTTTAAATTTATTGTGTTTTATTCCGAAAATACATTGCCATCAGGGGACCGTCCATTAATTAAGTAAGACTTTTTTAAGAGGGTGGGGGGAGGATATAACGAATACTTACTTAGGAAGGGAGGGGGGTTTAAAGCATTTATTAAGTTTCATTTTTTCTAATTATTAAAAAAAATGGTAATTGAAGCTTGTTTTGGCTGTTGAAATTATTTTTTATATTATCATACACACTATCATTATTTGTTTTATTTATTTTTTATTGTATGATATTTTATATTACATACGTACCTAATATTAAATAAAAATTCTTTATGATCTTCTCAAATTCGTGGAAAGCGCTTAATATCTCTAAAAAATTGTTGAAATCCTTGAAATTCTATTAAAAATAAATATTAATATCATACTAACTATATTAAATTATTTACTATGATTATATTAATAATATTATAATAACTATTTCTAATCTGTAAATAATTATTATAAAAAATATAAATAATATAAATAATTATAATAATTAATATTGCAGCAATTCTGATTGCTCAAGCAAAGAAACGGTTGTTATAAAACATCAATTATGCACATCGTCAAAATGTCAATTTTCCACTTTGGTTGTCAAAAAGATATTTTTTTTGGTCTTATGATGCCTTTACGTTTAATCGGTTCACATAATTTTTACAAAATGTTCTACGAAAAAGTCAAAATTTTTCAGTGTATGTACTTTGAAATCTTCTGTAATGTCTTAAAATTCTTTGAAATCTTTGCAAATCTTTTGAAATACTTTGAAATCCCTTAAGATTCCTTTGAATCAATGAAATCCCATTAAAATCTCTTTAGATCCTTCAAAATTCTTAAAAATACTTCAGTGTGTTTTGAAATCCTATAAAATCTTTTTAAATTATTAAAAATCTCGTGACATCTTTTAAAATATTATTTTTATTATTTATGTTCTACTATTAAATCCTTTGAAATACCGTGAAGTTATCAAAACGTTTTTAATGTCTTGAAAAACGTTACAAATCCTTAAATTTTTTTGAAATCCTTGCAAATTATCTTTCATAATCCTTTCAAGTTCCTTGAAATCCGATAAAAATATCCGAAATCCAAATAAAATGCTTCCAGATTCTTTAAAATTCGTTAAAATGCTTCGGGATCTCTTAAAAGACTATAAAATCTTTTTAAATTCCTGAAAACCAGGTGATTTTTTTTTAATATTTTGAAATCTTTAAAAATCAGTTAAATTTTAATAAAATCATTTTAAATCTCGTGAAAGAATTGAAATCCTATTAATATTCCTTAAGATACTTGTAAATTTGTGAAAATACTTTGGTATCTCTTGAAAGCATATAAAATCCTTTAGAAATCCGTGACTTCTTTAAAAATGTTTTGAAATATCTTAAGATCCCTCAAATTCTAAATAAATCCTTTTAAATCCCGTAAAGTCATCAAAACCTCTTTGAATCATTTAAAATCTCTTGAAATCCCTTAAAACATTCAAAATCCAAATAAAATCCTTCGGGATCCTTCCAAATTCGAGAAAATACTTTGGTATCTTTTAATATCCTATAAGATCTTCAACAATTTTGTAAAATCTCGTAAATTCTTTCAAAATATCTTAAATCAAAAGTCCGTGACTTCTTTCGAAATATTTCGAAATATCTTAAAATTAATCAAATTCCAATTAAATCCTTCGAAACCCCGTGAAGTCATCGAAAACTCTTTAAATGTCTTAAATAACATTGAAATCCTGGAAAACCTATCAAAATCCTTTGAAATCCATTGAAATCTCTTTAAATCTTTGAAATTTTTACAAAATCTTCGATATCCTTGAAAATCGTGAAAATACTTTGGTATTTCTTGAAATTATATAAAATCCTTTAAAAGTCCGTGCCTTCTTTCGAAATGTTTGGTAATACCTTAAAATCCTCTGAATTCTATTAAAATCCCTTAAGAATCTTCAAAATTCGGGAAAATACTTCGTGCTTCTTTATCACAAAAATATCTCGAAATCTCTGAAAATCTTTTGAAATCCTCTAAAATCCTTTCAAATCGCTTAAAATCTTCGAAATTCTTTTAAAATCCATTGAGATTCCATAAAATTCGTGAAAACACTTCATTATTTCTCAAATTCCTTCAAAATCCTTTAAAATTGTATGACTTCTTCTAAAATATTTGGAAATCTCTTGAAATCCTCTTTTTATTAAAATCTTTTACAATCTTTGCAAATTTTTTAAAATCCTTTGAAGTTTCTCCAAGTATTTTAAGATCCCTTAAAATCTTCGAATTCTCCCATTGAAAGCTCTTGAGCTCCTTAAAAACTCGTAATAATATTTTTTTAGTATCTCTTAAAATCCTATGACTTCTTTTGAAATATTTCGAAATCTCTTAAAATCCCTTAAGTTCCATTAAAATGTTTCAAAATCTTTTTAAATCTTCTGAAATCCTTTAAAATCTCTTCAAATCCCTTGAAGTCCTTGGAACCTTATTACCTTAGACTTTTGAAATATTTTTAAGTCATTTTGAAATCTGTAAAATCTCTCGTAATCTTTTGGAATCGTTTCAGATTAAACATTTTTTAAGAGAAATTCTAAATATTTCGAAGGATTTTTGAGGGATTTCAAGACACTTCAAAGACTTTAAGGGCTTATATGAAGTATTTTTAATTTTTTAAATGATTTTTTTTTGTATAAAATAAATGACAATTATGCTTTTTTTCGAACATGTATAAACTATACATATTTTTCCTGACTCAGTAAAAAAAGTTGTGCTAGCAATTACAATTTTTTTCTAGAATTTGGAAAATTATAGACAGTTTTACGAGTAATCACAATTGTTTCCAGAAAAAATTACAATTAGTTACAAAAAATTACAAGTTTTAAATATTTAATTTATTACGTTTTATTTTCATTATCAAATGCAAATCACTTTAATTAATAAAAAAATGTCTAAATCTTGGCGACAATATTTTTATAGGTTTCTAAAAGTTGAGTATTCAGGACAAATTATTCGTTATAAAAATTATTACTATAAATCAAGAATATGTTTTTTTTTGCTTACTATTTCACAATATTTTTTGTCAGATTTTAATGTATACAAAGATTGTTTTTAAAATTTTCTACTCAGGGCAGCTGTTTCGAAAATCAGACGGCTGCAAAAAAAGTTTTTCGATGATTAAAAGAATTTAAAAATATTACTGAGGAAGAAATTTTAAATAAAAAACATTATTTTTAACAAAACGTGTTAAAACTTACTTAAAAAAATGTGTTGAAAATATTTTTTGCAATAAAATTTTCATTAGTATCGCTTCTTATCAATGGTTGAAAAATGGCTTAATTTGAAAAATTGATGTCTTATTTTGCAGGGCGAACATTCCATAAAACTCTGATGTTCCCAATTATAAAAGTAAATTTTTCTTAGGTTGAAATCGTTAAAAATATTTTTTTTAAATAAAAAATTTTAAAATAAATTTTTTATACATAAGGATCATTTGCTTATTTTTGAAATTGGAAAAAGTAAAGTTGTGGGGAATGTTTTCGCAGAAAAATAATCCGTCATTTATTAAGATTCAACAATTTTTAAAAAATTTTAATGAAGCGACAGTTCAAAAAATTTTAATCACAAAAGCTTTTGTTCAAATAATTATTTTTTGTACGTTTTAAACTTTTTTAATAAAAAGTTATTTTTTTTCTTTATAAGACAAGGCTGATAATATGATTTCAATACTTGAAATCATAGTAAACTTTTTTTCCTAGAAACACGATTTTTGGCACAAAAACTACCTCAAGAAGAAAATATTTTTCGTTGAATGGAATTTGTCATATTTGTGTAGTAATACTTTTATCTTAAAAAATAAGTGAAAATTTTTCAAGTTACTGAAACTCTGTTGCAAGATGACCAAGCTAATTATGGGTATGAGAATCTGATTTAGTATCAAGAATTCTAATGTTCCAAGACACTCACAATAGCCTCTGAACGTTCCGATAAGGCAAGGTGGACATTTTAGGTGATAATATTGGAAGACATTAATTTGACAATTACCCTGAGGTGAAAGTTTGAGTCATTAAATTTTTCAACTTTTGGAAATCGAGTCAGTCATTCTCAAGCCACAAGTGAAAATCTATTAGTTCATGCACTTTCCTGTTCAAATATTTGGTCAACATTTCTTTAAGTTCTATCAAGTGATATAAAAATTAAATATGAAGGAACCGTTTGCTTATTAATTAAAAAACAAAATATAACTAAAAATAAAAGGAAGATTTTGTTGCTATCGCGAAAATTTATATAGGATTATTTTGTTTATCACCTTAAAAATGTCGGTGAATAAAACATTTAAAAAAAGTGTACGTGACCTAAATTCTTTTAGTGCGCGTCGCGTTAATAACAATAATAATTCGGAAGAAACTAGCAAAATAGAAAATGCAGCGATGACTCTTATTGAATTAGGTCATTCAAATCTTAACCAAAATTTTTATACTGATTCTCTAGACTGTGAAGTTTATCCATCTTCTCCTGCGAGTAGAAAATGTAATGCTTTGACGACTAGTTGGACAGATTTGGGAAATTTTGTGAGAAGTGATGACGTGACAGTTTTGGATGATCCAATTATTAATACTTGGTGTGATCAAACTCGGGCTAATACAGACGGACAACTAGAAAATTCTATCCAGAAACATGAAATGCGACCGCAAGTTCCAGGAACGTCTTGTGAAAAAACTCTTCTTTTAAATCAAGGTTCGTATTTTTAAAAATTGCAATTTGAAGAGTTTTTAAATTTATTTTTTTTTAGAATTTGTAAGGGCCGTACCTAAATAACGTAACCGATCATAGGCCCTTCCCCCCTGGAACAAACCGTAACAAAATATTTCTATCCCCCCCCCCTCTTACTTAACGTAATTTATGGTATCTAAAAATAATGAGATATAGGACTTGAAAGTAATAGAAACTTTTTGTATTTAAGTTAATAGAAGCTTTGAGGGGTGAAAAATTTATTTTGAAAATTCCCTGGTTTTTCCATGGCCAATTTTTTATTTTTCCTGACCATTAAAGTTCAAATACTAGCAGTTCAATCTTGTAATATTTTTAACATAAGATCTTTCATAAACAGAATGAAAAAATATTTTAGATAAAAATTAAAAATTTAGATATTATATTTGTTAACAAAATACTTGGATTTTCCACAAAATAATTATATTTTCGATTGACTCTGTCATGAGGGGCTATTTATAATTTACGTAAGGTAGTTCGTGGGGGGGGGGGGTCCTAGCCAAGTGTTTCATAATAGCGAAAAATTACAGGAAAAAGTCGGAAAAAGCCTTTATTGGTGTAGGTGTGGTTATCATCTGCGAACGCTAGGCCACGTACCCTCCTTGTCTCAAGATCCACACCTTCTGCGTCAAAGAGGGACATTATTAGACACTTGGCCATGCATATAATAAATAACCATAAGGACATAACGCTACCTTGCCTAACAACTTTTCAACGAAATGATTAAATTTTTAATAAAATAATTAAATTTTCAATCTAAGAAGATGAACTCTCAATAAAAAAAAGTGTTATAGCTGATATTCCAACTGAAAAATATAAAGTTGCATTAAAAAAATTTTTTTAACCAAAAACATGAATTTTCAACAAATAAAGATTTTTTAGAACATTAAAGAAAAAAAATCACCTGAATTGTTGAACCTTGAAGCCAAAAGACGAATTTTCCGTACAGAAATTGAATTTTCAACCAGAGAATATAAATTTTTAGCAAAAAAAAAAATGAGCCTTCATTGAAAAAACAAACAAATTTTCA
>JAUELO010000025.1:515103-536393 GCA_032357855.1 Amphibolips quercusostensackenii | reverse complement strand
ACAAAAAATTTAATTTTTCAATTCAAAAGTATTAATTTTCAACAAAAAAGGTAACTTTTAATCAAATAGTTGAACTTTAGCTTCAAAAATAAAGTTTCAAACGAAAATATAAATTAAAAAAAAATATATATATACATTTTTAAACAAAAAGTGAACTTTCAAACAAAAAAGATTAATTTTTTACCAAAACAGACGAATTTTAAACGAAGTACATCAATTTTCAACCAAATAGTTAAATTTCGGAATTAAAAGAAATCAATTTTGAACCAAAAATGAAACAGTAAAATTTTAATTTGAAAAATTAATTTTCAATAAATAAAATACGATTTTTTCACAAAACAGAAGAATTTTCTACCAAATTGTTGAACTTGCATAAGAAAATATGAATTTTTAACAAAAAATGTAATGTATAGTTGACATTACTATCAACAAATCATTAAATTTTAAAGAAAAAACAGTAGAATTTATCCAAAAACACAAATTTTTAACAAAATATTAAATCCCCGCCCAAAACATATCAATTTTCTGCCAAATAGTTGCATTTTTAACCACAAAAATTGATTTTTTTATAAAAAAAGACCTTCGTGCTTCTAATTTGTTTCAGGAAAAATTCTAATTTGTCTATGCTGCAAAGACCTTTCAATGAGAAAAAGTGTTCATTTTTTTGTTGTCAAAATAACAAATAATTAACGTTGAAACAATGAATATTTTAATCAAGTGATGGTAAGCTTCACTGAAAATAATATTACGATCATTTTATTCAGGATACATCATAAGTTTTTAACCCCTATAGATGGTTCAATTTTTTTTCAATTTATAGAAAATTACCTAATTATTTGTTCATCAAATAAAAGAAAATAAAAGGATTAAGCGAGAACAACAAAATTTCATTTTTTATAAATATACTAAAGACCCCCTGAGATCTTTAAACAATATTTCTAAAGTCCTTATAAGACTTTTCTTATAAGAAATTGTGTGAAGAACTGTAAAAGGAGCAAAGCATCATTCTGAGTCGAAATTAAAAATAAATTGAAGGGTGGTTGTTTATCACTGACAAACATTTTGATTTCTAAAAGGTTATTTTTAATCATACAAAGCCGAAAGTATCTAAGCCACATGAAAAAATAATGCATAATAAATTCGCAACCCTTATAGAGGGTTTCATTTTTCTTAATTTATAAAAAATTAGGGGATGAGACAAAAACAACAAATTTTTTTTTTTGACCAGCTGCCAATGATTAATAAAATATTAAAAAAATTAAAACGTGCCCGTAAAAACAAATAATTCGATTCAGTAATAAAATAAAAACACAAAAAAAAGAGATTGAAATGTTTGTTGAAGACCAAATCACGAAGGGGGAAAGTTTGAAGAAGGAACTTTCTTTGACTTGTTTTGGCGAAAGTTTAATGCGTCGAATGTGGCTTTAGAACGGTGTGAGAATTCGAGACGAGAGTAGAAGGCGGAAAACAACGGAAAATAAAGCAGCGGAAGAATCGTCGCTGGAAAAAGAATGAGGGCGCTGTCAGCTGGTGGAAATTATTCTGATTATGCTAATTCCGGTTCTGTTCCACTCCTTTACCCAGGCGTCCCCAACCCCATTGCCTCCCTGCTGCTGTCTGCGCCATCTTTCATGGGTGATATTTATAATATAGGGGCGCCTGAGCAGTTTCAAACTCTTTTTGGCTCCCCCCGATCCCTCTTACTACCACCCTCTCCGCAACGCCTTGCTACATTTCACTACCCACAACTCCTATCATAGGGCATAACCACTAGGGTGATTCGAAAATCGCCAGATTTGAAAAGTGTAGTGGGTTTATGAAAATTCTCGTTCCTATTTTGAAAAAAATCTCTGAAAAGATGTAATCCAAATTGTTTGAAACATTGCACCCCCTCATCGAGGGCAAAGGTCAAACTCTAAATAAAGGGTCCGCGGTCTAAACCTGTTAACTGACATTTTTTTCGGAACTCATTTTTCGGTATTTTCTGGAACATCATTTATATACAGTTAATATCCCGCAAAGGAACTGTCAAAATTTCTTTTAGTTTTTGTATGGATTTCTAAAAATCGCGTTTTGGTATTAACAGCATAGGTCCGCGGTCTAAACCTGTTAACTGCTAATGAAATCTCATGGGAAATCCGTGTTCTTTGTCCAATCGGCTAAGTTTACTTGCAGAATGGGGCAGTGAGACACATGTTAGTATGTTTGCAGTTAAGTGCATGTGTGTGTCAATAGTTATTTGTAGCTACTATTACGTCATCTTCGATATTGTAGTCTACAGATCACTGCAAAGACAAAAGTGAGCGACGCGTCTTGATTACTAACACTCAAAAAACTTTTTCAATAAACTATTTTTAATTTTTCCAAGTGAATCTATTTTCGACATGCGATTCTAAACATTTTGACACATAATACTTGCGCGCAGCTTGAAGAAAAAAAAATACAGAAAAAGGTACATTGAAGCGTGGAAAGCGGTAGAACACTGCAGATAACAGGTTTAGACCGCTAGACCTCTTGTATATAGCATGTGTGCAGCTTTCACTTGTCATAACACTTTGAATTTTAATTTAAATGTTATAAAACTAACGTGATTATTTTTCTCCAGTAAATAAACAAAAAACAATTCACGGTTTGCAAAAGTATTAAAAATTGCAAAAATAGCAACGATTTTCATCGGCATGTAAAATTTCTGAAATGTCAGTCAACAGGTTTAGACCGCGAACCCTTTAAATATCTTTGCTGATTAGGTAATTTTTGCTTTATCTGCAAATAAAAATAAAAATGATTTGACTAATTAAAAAAAGTGCTTAGGGTACCAATAAATTCGTATCCAATATATCTACAAGATTAAGTACTTCAAGTTTCTCTTTGACCTCAATGAGGGAGTGCAAAATTTAATTCGATTGTGATACAATTTTCTAATAAATTGTCTTTTTTTCAAAAATAAACATAAATTTTCACTAGCATATTTCAATTTTGAAAATTAGCAATTTTTGGACCACCATTATAATCACGATATCAAACTATTCCATTCAATTTTTCTAAACAGATATGTTGTATTGTTATTGTAAAAATTGTTCGCTTTATGTATAAATTCTCTTAGTGAATGTGGTGGAAATTTTCAAATAGAGAAAACATTTTTCGAAACAGTTTTCTAAAAAGATTAGCCTGGTTTGAAAAATTATTGGTATGACTGACCAAAAAACTACTGATACCAAAAATAATATTTCTTACAAAATTTTAAATGACTTATGTTCTATTTTTAAACATATTTCAAACATTTAAATGATTTGAAAAAATTCAAAAACAATTTTAATTTTGAAAAGTTTTTTAAAAATCTAAAAAAGTGGTAGATTTTTGAGAATTTTGATAAAGGTACTTTTTAAGTATTTTAAAAGGATTCAAGAAAATAGAAAAGTTTTCTAAAGGTACATGGGAAAATTTCAAATAATTTTTCATTTCTTGAAATAAGTTTTAAGAGAAAATTTAAAAAGATTTTTAATCATTTTTGATGATTAACTGAAATTTGAAAAAATATTGTAGAAGATTAAAAAAAAATTTTGCGAGATCACAAAATTAAAAAAATATTGAGCAAGTTTAACAGATATTTAGTAGCTTTGAAAAAATTCAAAAATAATTTACAACTTTAAAAGATTGTATTAACTTTAAAACAAAATGTAGTTTCTTGAAGATTTTAAACAAATTTTTTTTTTAGAAACCTTTTTCATGATTTTTAAATTTAGATATTTGTTAAATCCTGTAATCCAAAATTTTCAAAAATCTTTCTCAAGAAACCTAGAAAGATCATATGTATATAACTTAAGAACAAATAAACAAACAAATTTATAAATAATATATACAATATGCATATAAGTTTAAAACAAATAAAAAAATAAATTGAAAAAATAACTAGTCACTTGGCATTTGTATTTTGCAGTGAAAATCTTTTTTCTCCACAAATTATAATTTGGTAAAATTTTTTATTTTTTGTTACTGAAAAATCTTTTTGGTTTAAAATTCAGCTATTTGGTTGAAATTTCGTCTTGTTAGTTTGAAAATGTATTTGTTTAGGTAGAAAATTGATTTTTTTTTCATTAAAAAATGCAACTATTTAGTTGATAATTACTTTTATTTTGGTAAAAATTAATCTTTTTGGTTAAAAATCCCTTTCTTATAAATTCATTCTTTTGGTTGAGGATTCATCTATTTTAGCAAATTTATTTATTTTTTTTGAAAATTTAACTATTTTATTGTAAATACTTTTCTTTTGTAGAAATATAAACTTCTTGGTAGAAAATTGAATTTTTTCTTTAAAAATTAACTTTTTTATTGCAAAAGCATATTTTTGGATTAAACAATTAAACTGTTTCGTAGAAAAGATGTCTCTTTTGAAAATTAGGTAATCTATTTTGGATAAAAATGCTACTGGTTAAAAACTAGTTATTTGTTAGCTGATGATTTAACTGTTTTGTGAAAAATTTATATTTTCGGTTTAAAAAGTTAAATTGTTATTCAAAAAATTCGTCTTTTATAGAAAGAATTTCATCCGTTTTTGTTAAAAATTCAACTAATTAAAAATGAATCTTTTTGTCAGAGGATTCAACAATTTTGTCTCCTTAGGATGGTTTCCACTTTTTTTATTATAAATTAAATTTTTTTGGTTAGAATATACATTATGACTCACATTTTTTATTAAAAACTCATCCTTCTTAGTTGAAAATTCAACTTTTTGGTTAAAAATTAACTTTTTTGTGAAAAAATTTATATTTTTAGCTTAAAAAATTTAACTGTGCTGTAGAAAATTTGTCTCTTGTAGAAAATTTTTTATCTATTTTGGATGAGAATACAGCTGGTTAAAAATTAATTTTTTCTTTGTTGAAGATTCAACTATTTTGTTAAAAATTCATATTTTTGGGTTAAGAAATTAACCTTCTTGAAGAAAATTGATTTCTCTTAGAAAATATTTCACCTGTTTTGGTTGAAAATGCATCTGGTTAAAAATGAATCTTTTTTGATTGAGAATTTATCTATTTTCTTGAAAATTGGTCTCTGTTAGATAAATTAAACTGTTTTCAATTTGAATTTATATTTTATTTTGGCTCAAATATCAAATGCGTATTATATTTTTCGTTGAAAGCTTATCTTTTTTGGTTGAAAATTCCATATAATGTTCAAAAATAAAATTTTTTGTTGAGATTTTGATTTGGCATATTTGAATTCTTTAAGAATCTTATTGGTATTTCTTTAAAGAATGTTAGGAAAATAAAACATATATTTATTTAGGAACAAATCAACAAGCGAACTAAAAAAGAGTAGTTATTAGAAAAAATTTCATTTTGTATTTAAAATTACTTTTTCCCTCAAATCGAAAAACTTCACGCGCCCTTAGCACGCGATTGTCGATGCCTGTACATGAGAAAAATTATTGCATATTTGAAATTATTTATATTCTCGTTTATAAGAAGATTAAAAAAATTTGTGTTAAAATATTCAAGGCAGAGGAACGTGTGACCCTTGGAGGTCAGGAAAATTTAAGTAGGACCATTGTGGGGTTGCAGTAACATACCCTTTTGCGAATCTCGACCACTAGTGCCCCTGTTTTGCAATCTTCTGCGCTACTATAAGTTATCCTTTTTAATTAAAGGTGCTTTGTATTCGTGCCATTGTTCCTACGCCCCTATGAAAGTTACGGTGTGTTATTTCGTAGTTCGAGAAAAAGATTTGCATGGGTCGGACCGCGAGGAGTGCCCTGGAATGAATTTCTCTCGAGATGCGCCAGAGAATGAGAAAAATAAGAAAAAGAGAATGTATAACCGTTTATTCGACTCGAGTTTTACTAATAAGTCGAAAACTGAAGAAGCCTGCGCAAAACGCTTAAACACAAAAGACCAGATTAATTATATTTTTAGAGTTTCATAGCGACTGGCACAAACCCTTATATCGTACTTTTTCCATGAAAAAGAAGTAAGGAGAACTCATAATTCCCAACTCACAACTTACAACTTAAATCTCAGTGAACTTAAGGAACTCAGTAAACTTAGAGAACTCAGCGATCTCAGGGAACTTAGGGAACTTAGCAAACTCCAAGAACTCAGGAAATATAAAAAACCCAGGTAACTCAGGAAACTCAGAGAACTAATGAAGCTCAGGAAACTTCGAAAACACAGTAAACTCAGGGAACTCAGGAAACTCAGGAAACTCTGGTACCACAGGGAACGCAGAAAACTCAGGAAACTCAGGGAACTTATGAAACTCATTGAACTCAGCGAACTCAGGAAACTCAGAGAACTCGAGAAACTAAGGAAACTCAGAAAAACCAGAAAATTTGGAAAAGTCATGAAATTCAGGTAACCCAGGTAACTCAGAGAATTCAGAAAACTCAAGAAGCTCAGGGAAATCCATTTCATCTCAGGAAACTCGAGAAACTAAAAACACTATGAAAAATCAAAAAACTTAGGAAACTCAAGAAATCCAGGTAACTCAGGTAACTAAGAAAACTCAGAAAACTCAGGAAACTCACGGAACTGTGGGAACTCAGAGAATCCTAAAAAATGCGGGAACTAAGGGAACTTAGGGAATTCGGTTAACTTCTAAAAATCAGCGATCTGAGGAAACTTAGTGAACTTAGTCAACTCAAGAAACTCAGAGCACTTAGGAAAGTCAGAAAACTCAGGGAAATCAGGGAACTCAGGAATCTCAGAGAACTAAAGCAGCCCAGAAAATTCAGAAACTCAGAGAACTCATAAAGTTTGGGGAACGTAGAAAACTCAGTGAACTCAGGTAACTCAGGGAACGCAGAGAACTCAGGAAACTAAGAAAACTCAGTCAACTCAGAGAACTTAGAAAATTCAATAACTCCGAGAATTAAAAAAACTCAGTAAACTTAGAGAACTTAGGAAATTTAGGAATCTCATAAAACTGAGGAAACTCAGAAAACTGAGGGAGCTCAGAGGACTTAGGGTGTTTAGGGAACTCGGGAAGCTGAGGAAACTCAGAAAAATCAGAAAACTGAGAAATCTCATGAAACTCAGGTAGCTCAGGTAACTCAGAGAACTCGGGAAACTCAAGAAGCTCAGCATACTCAGAAAATTGAGGAAACTCGTAAAGTTCAGGTAACTCAGTAAACTAAGAGAATTCAGGAAACTCAAGAAACTCAGGGAACTCACGTAACTCAAGAAACTCAGGAAACTCACGTAACTCAAAAAACTCAGAAAACTTAGGAAATTCAGTAAGCTTAGAAACCTCAGAAAACTCAGGTAACTCAGGGAACGCAAAGAACTCAGGAAACTAAGAAAACTCAGTAAACTAAGAAAACTCAGTAAACTCAGACAACTCATAAAACTCAGGTGACTATGGGAACTCAGAAAACTCTGGAAAATCCAGGATTTAAGGAAACTTAAGGTATTCAGTGACCTTAAAATACTCAGCGATCTAAGAAAACTCAGGGAATTCAGTGAACTCAAGAAACTCAAGAAACTTAAGAAACTCAGGAAACACAAGGAAATCAGGGAACTCAGGAAAATCAGGAATTTTAGGGAACTGAAGTAAATCAGGGATCTCAGGAAACTGATAGAACTCACCGAGCTCAGGATCTAAGAAAACTCAGAAAACTCAGGGAACTTAAGGAATTCAGGGAACTCAGAAAACTCAGAAAACTCAGGAAACTCAGGAAACTCAGGAATCTCAGGAATCTCAGGTAACTAACAAAACTCAGGAAATTCAGGAAACTCAAAAAACTTAGGAAACCTATGAAATTCAGGTAACGCGGAAAACTTAACAACTGAGAAAACTCAGGAATCTCAGGGAATTGGGAAAACTCAGGAAACTCAGGGAACTTAGGCAACTCGGAAAACTTAGGAAACTCATGAGATTCACGTAACTCAGGGAACTATGAGAACTCAGGTAACTCAGGGAACTAAGAGAACTCAGGTAACTCAGGGAACTAAGAGAACTCAGGAAACTCAAGAAACTCAGAAAACTCACGGAACTCAGATAATTCATGAATTTAGGGAATTATGGAATTTAGGGATCTTAGAGAATTCAGTAAACTTAGTAAAATAAGGGCAGTCAGAAAACTCAGAAAACTCAGGAACCACAGGAAACTGAGAAAACTCAGAAAATATAGAAATCTTAAAAAAACTAGGAAAACCAGGGAACTCAGAGAACTCAAAGAACTCAGAGAACTGAGAAAACTCATGAAACTCAGAGAACTCTGAGAAATCCGGGAACTCAGGGAAATTAGTGAATTAAGTGAACTAAAAAAACTCAGCGTTCTCAAGAAACTCGGGTAACTTAGTGAACTCAAGGAACTTAGGAAACTTATAAAACTCAGGGAACTCAGGAATCTCAGGAAACTGAAGCAATTCAGGAAACTTAGAGAACTCGGAAAACTGAGGGAACCCAGGAAACTCAGAAAAACTAAGGAAACTCAGAAAACTTAGGAAACTTATGAAACTTTGGTATCCCAGGAAACTTAGAGAACTCAGGGAACTTAGAAAACTTGAGAATCTCAGGAAACACAGTAAACTAAGGAAAGTCAGGAAACTCAGGGAACTTAGAGAACTACGGAAACTCAGTGAACTCAAGGAAAGTCGGGGAACTAAAGGAACTCAGGGAATTCAGAGAAATTAAAAAACTCAGTAAACTTAGAGAACCCAGGAAACTCAGGAAACATATAAAACTCAGTTAACTTAAGTGATTCAGAGAATTTAGGGAACCAGGTAACTCAGGTAACTCAGGAAACTCAGGAAACACAGGAAACTCATGAAACTCAGGTAGCTCAGGTAACTCAGAGAACTCAGGGAACTCGAGAAGTTTAGCATACTCATGAAATTTAGGAAACTAAGGAAACTCAGAAAACTCAGAAAACTTAGGAAACTCATAAAGTTCAGGTAACTCAGGAAACTTAGAGAATTCAGGAAACTCAAGAAACTCAGAAAACTCAAGTAAGTCAAGGAACTCAGAGAACTTTGGAAAATCTGTAAACTCAGAGAACTTAGGAAATTCAGTGAACTTAGAAAACTCAGGAAACTCTTATAAATCAGGGAACGCAGAAAACTCAGAAAACTAAGAAAAATCAGTAAACTCAGACAACTCATGAAACTCAGGTGACTAAGGGAACTCAGAAAACTCTGGAATATCCAGGAATTCAGGAAAGTTAGGGTATTCAGTGACCTTAAAATGCTCAGCGATTTAAGAAAACTCAGAAAATTTAGTGAAATCAAGAAACTCAAGAAATTTAAGAAACTTAGAAAACGCAAGGAAATCAGGGATCTCAGGAAACTCAGGAATTTTAGGGAACTGAAGCAAATCAGGGTTCTCAGGAAACTGATAGAACTCACGGAGCTCAGGAAACTTAGAAGACACAGAAAACTCATGGAACTTAGGGATCTCAGGGAACTCAGAAAACTCATTAAACTCAGGAATCTCAGGAATCTCAGGAAAATAAAAACTCAGAAAATTCAGAAAACTCAAAAAACTAAGAAAACTTATGAAATTCAGGTAACGCGTAATACTCAAGAACTCAGAAAACTCAGAAATCTCAGGAAATTGAGAAAACTCAGGAAACTCAGGGAACTTAGGTAACTCGGTAAACTTAGAAAACTCATGAAATTCAGGTAACTCAGAGAAGTAAGAGAACTCAGGTAACTCAGGGAACTAAGGAAACTCAGGAAACTTGAGAAACTCAGTAAACTCACGGAACTCAGATAATTGATGAATTTAGGGAATTATGGAATTTAGGGATCTCAGGGAATTCAGTAAACTTAGTGAAATAAGGGCAGTCAGAAGACTCAGGAAACTCAGGAACCTCAGGAAACTAAGGAAACTCAGAAAATATAGAAATCTCAGAAAATCTAGGAAAACCAGAAAACTCAGAGAACTCAAAGAACTCAGAGAACTCAGACAACTCATGAAACTCAGGTAATTTAGGGAACTCAAAGAACTCTGGGAAATCCAAGAACTCAGGGAACTTAGTGAATTGAGTGAACTGAAAAAACTCAGCGTTCTCAAGGAACTCGGGTAACTTAGTTAACTTAAGAAACTCAGGGAACTTAGGAAACCCAGGGAACTCAGGAATTTCAGGAAACTGAAACAATTCAGGAAACTCACGGAACTCGGAAAACTAAGGGAACCCAGGAAACTCAGGAAAACTAAGGAAACTCAGAAAACTTAGGAAACTTATGAAACTTCGGTATCCCAGGGAACTTAGAGAACTCAGGGAACTTAGAAAACTTGAGAAACTCAGAAAACACAGTAAACTAAGGAAAATCAGGAAACTCAGGGAACTTAGAGAACTACGGAAACTCAGTGAACTCAAGGAAAGTCGGGGAACTGAAGGAACTCAGGGAACTCAGAGAAATTAAAAAACTCAGTAAACTTAGAGAACCCAGGAAACTTAGGAATCTCAGGGAACTGAGGAAACTCAGAAAAATCAGGAAACTCCGGGAACTTAGGGAACTCAGGCAACTTGATAAACTAAGTGGAATCAGAAAACTAAGGAAACACATAAAACTCAGGTAACTTATGTAATTCAGAGAATTTAGGGAACTGGGTAACTTAGGTAACTCAGGAAACTTAGGAAACACAGGAAACTCCGGAAGCGCAGGAAACTCAAGAAACTCAGGAAACTAATGGAAAATTCAGAAACTCAGAAAATTTAGGAAACTCTGGCAACTCAGGGAAGTGAGAGGATGGGAACTATGGCGAGTGAGGGGAAGTAAGGGGGATCAAGAAAGTGATGAGAAATAACGAGTAAGTGTGGACAGGAGGAAGTATGTGAGCAAAATGTTAAGAAAGGAAGGAGAAGCAAAGAATGAAGTGTCGGGTATGAAAGTATAGTAGGACAGAGCAAAGAGTTAAATCTAGGGGTAATGCGGAAGGGAAAGTATAAAAGGGAAAGGTTTCAACGGCTTATTTAAGTCTTAATAAGCTACAGAACCTTTTATGTAGGTGGAATGGCCCTACTTAAACTAATTTTTTATCAACAAATAAAATTCAATAAGTAAAGAATCAAGCATAGTATCCAAAGAATACTTTGTAATCTATTTTCAGGTCAAACCATTTTTTCTGGTTTAATAAGTTTAGACCTTACAATTTGGATCAGATTGGAGCCTCTTTTTGAAAAGAAAGTAAACTAAATTTGTAAGAGATTTTTTAATAGCTGATTTGTGTATTCTTTACTATTAGATTTTTTTTTCAACAACAAAAGTTGAAATAAAAAAAAAATAATAATAAACCATTCCGTTTTTCCAACAACTTATATTTATGTACGCTTGATGATATCAGTGAGAAAACACCTTAAAAATGAGATTCAGCTAATTCAAACTCTTTAAAAATTATATTTATATTCATATTTACAAATTAATGCCCGAAAGTGTTACGAATTTAATATACAAATACATATTATCGTAGTCGTTTCGCGTAGGAAAGACTTCGTTCTTTTAACGAAATTGATTCAAAAATTGTCGGGATTGCATGTTATGTACGATTTCTTGATATTTTATAATAATTTTTAAATGTGTAAATAAATTTAATAAGCAAAAATAAATTTTCGGTAATTCTACACCAGCAAATTTCGTTTCCTCAACGGCATTAACTCTAAATAACTTAAAACAATCTTTTACTCATAATATTTGATAAAAAACAATAATTTTTTATCTTATGAACAATTATATAAACAAGTTTAAGACTTGACTACTTTTCAACAAATAAATGTAGCTTTTTTATAAAACCGACTGTAAATGACTCAAAAATTACCCTATTTATTATGAAACTTTATCAGGTCACATAATTTTTCATTTAATTAAATAAATTTAATAAACAAATACAAAGTTTTGACCATTTTTATTGCAACCATTTCTTTAAAGAATTCAAAATTTTTCAGCTATAGTGGCTTCACCTGCAGTGCTTGTGTTTCTGGATCAATCTTACCTCTGCTTTTGTATTTTCTTATAAATTTTATTTCAATAAATAACAAATGCTGCCCCTATAGGCTGATTTCTCTAGGAATTTTTTTTGCCTTACTGTACGTTCGTCCTTGAGTAGGCGATTTTAGAAGAGAAAGTTGTGAAGGAGGACAGAAGTAAGTGCGAAGAAGTATATACTAGAAGTAGAATAACTTTAAGGCGTGAATTTGGAAGGAAGTGTAGGAAGTGAGGGTATGAGTGAGCGGAAGTGAAGGTAATTTATGTAAGAGGAGCGTGGAGACGGGACGTAGGTGGAAGTAGGGAAAGAAAAGTAGGCGAAGTAAGAAAGTGCGGGGACGTCGGGGAAGTAGAGGAAGTAATAAAAGTGGAAGTAGAAGAAGTGAAGGGTAAAGATGTTAGAGGAAGTAGTGAAATTGAGGATAGGGACGTGAGAGAAGTCAAGGAAAGTGAGGAAATAGGTAGAAGAGAAGAGAAGTTGAGTAGGGAACGGAAGTAGGGGAAGAAAAGTGAGGGAAGACTAATTGGGGAAAGTAGGGTGGTCGGAAATACGTGAAGTGTTGTTAGGAGTAGTAGGAAAGTGTAGGCTTTTAGAAATAACCCCATATAATTTTGGTTGAGTGCCCGTCCGTCTTACTTTTTTCTTGGTAGGTTAAGTCAGTTGAAGTAATATAGAGGAAGTAATAAAATTAAGAAGAGGGACTTAATAAACGTGAAAGAAGTATGGGCAGCGACACTAGAAGAACGAATTACAGTGGGAGTAGGAGAAGTGAGGAGCATAGATGTGGTAGGAAGTAGGAAAAGTGAGGTTAGTGGAAGTTAGGGAAAGGAATGTGAGGGGAGGTACGGGAAATGTGGAGAGGGGTAGTAGGGAAGTGATAGCGTGCAGTATGAAGGTGAACTAGTAATAATAGGCTAGAATAGCAAGGGAAAGTAGGGGAAGGAAGGTAAGTGATAAGGAGGAAAAGTGCATGAGTGATGGTAGGTGTAGTAGCGGAAGTGAGGGGAGGAGTAGTTTCGGAAGGGAAGAGAGGGTAGAGGGATATTCAAACGGCTTGATTAACGCCTTGATAGGCTACGAAATCTTTTCTTGTAGGTCTGTGACACCTACTGTGACTAATTTTGTTTTTCAAAAATCAAAAATGTGTCTGGTATAGTTAGAAAAAAATAAGCTTTAAAATGGATTACAATTTCTAATCTTTGAAATAAAAATCAATTTTAAAATAGATGATAAACTTCACTGACTATATAGATCTTGCACTAAGGGATTCAATTTAAAAAAAAAGAAAGTATGAACAATATATTTCTATAAATAGATATTTTATTATCCATAAAAGAAAAAGTATATATGCGTAGAGGGCATCGATCATAGGAATAAATATTTTATAATGACTATAATCGTGATAACGATCGACAGACTATATTCTTACACATGATGATATGCGAGTAAACACAGTGAAGCGCAAATACAAGCTAATGTGCTCTATAAAATGTTTGCTCTCTGAAGTGAGCTCGAGTGTTGACAATACGATCTTTTCTGCGTTATGCATAATTAAAGAACCGCATCGTAAAACGGAATATAAAATGAAAAAATTTCTCATTTATAGCGCAATGCCTTTCACTGCTTTTTTAAACTAGAATGTCATGCGCGCGCTTGTAGCGCGCGCCTATGTCAATTTTTGGTACAAAAAATGTTAAAATTTTAATTGTGAAAATCATGAATTTGTAAATAATTTGACGTTTTCTAAATCGAATTAGTATTTGAATTAGTCTAAAAACGGTATATTATTTTTTTAATTTATGTATTTTCTACATTTGAGTAATATTGAAAATAGCTGAAATATTATATAATATATAAAGTGTTATTTTTGTTTCTATTGTGAACGTAAAAAAAATTCTAAAGTTTAAAGATTTTAAGTTTATATAAGGACATTGTATCTTCATTTCAAACAAAAATAGAATAATTAAATTTTCAGTAAAAAAAATAATGGAAAAAACCATTTCCCATAAAATAGTTGAATTTTCGACCAGAAAGATGAAATTTCAAATAATGAAGTGAATTTTTAACAAAAAAGATCAACTGTCAACCAAGTGATTGAATTTGCAATCAAAGAAATGGCTTTACAAATTATAAAATTAATTTTTGCATCAGAAGCTTAACTTTCAACCAAGTGATTAAATTTTCAATCTACAAAAATTATTTTCTACCTAAAAAGACGAACTTACAATAAAACACATAAATTTTCAAGCAAAAACGATCAATTTTTAACGAAAAATATAATACTTCTATTTTAAGTTACAAAAATTAATTTAAAACAAAACAATTGAAAAGAATATTTGAATTTCTATCCATAATTATGGATCTACAAATAATACAATGAATTTTTAACAAACAAGTGTGATTTTCAATCGAGTAGTAATTAAGTTTTCACCCAAGGAGATTAATTGTTTAACAAATAACATAAATTAACAATAAAATACATATGTTTTGGACCAATTTGTTAAATTTTTAGCCAAAAAACGAATAATGAAATTTTCAATTAAAACAATTATTTTAGGAAAAAAAAAATTTTCAAAAAATATTTAAATTTTCAGACTAAGAGCTGGCTCCTCAAATAATAAAATGAATTTTTAACATAGAAATTCAATCTGTAACTAACTAATTCGATTTTCAATTAAAAAGATTGATTTTTTACCAAAAGTAACGAACTTACAATAAAATACATAGATATCCAACCAAAACGTTAAATTTTCAACTAAAAGCAATTAATTTTCAACAAAGATATAATAGTTAAATTTTGATTTGCAAGAATTATTTTTTTTTAATTGAAAAGATTAGTTGAATTGTCACTCAGAACGATGGCTCTTTAAACAATGCAATTTATGTTTACCAAAGCAGTTAAATTTTCAAACAAGTAGTAACTAAATTATTAAACAAAAAGATTAAATTTTTACCAAAAAAGATAAATTTACAATAAAATACATCAATTTTCAACCAAATTGTTGAATTTTCGACCAAAAATAGAGGAATAAAAATTTTCAGGCGAAAAATTATTTAAGAAAAAAAAATTTTCAATATAATAGTTGAACTTTTGGCAAGACAGATGGCTCTTTAATTAATAACATGATTTTTCAACAAATAAGTTAAAATTTTAACCAAGTAGCAACTGAATTTTTAATCAAAAAGATAAATTTTAGGCCAGAAAAGTTAAACTTACAATAAAATTCATACATTTTTAACGAAATTGTTAAATTGCAAACTAAAAATGATCAATTCCAGCCGAAGAAAAAATAATAAAATTTTTGGTTAAAAATCAATAAAAAAAAAATAAATCTAAAAAAAAAGTTTAATTTCCAACCAAAAAGATTAATTTTTTGCCAAAAAATAAATAAATTTACAATGAAATATATAAATTTTTAACAAAATTGTTGAATTTTCCACAAAAAATTGAAGAATAAAATTTTAAGTTGAAAAAATTATTAAAAAGAAAACAATTTTTAACAAAATAGTTAAATTTTCAGCAAGAGCGATGGCTTTTCAAATGATAAAATGAATTTTTAACAAAGAAGTTAAAGTTTAAACCTAGAAGTAACTAAATTTTCAACCATAAAGATTAATTTTCTAAAAATTAAAGTTAAATTTCTAATGAAATATATACATTTTCAACTGAATGGTTGAATTTTCAATTACAAAATTTAAAAAAAAAAAAAAATTTCTAACCAAATAGTTGAATTTTCAGCAAGAACAATGGCTCTCCAAATAATTTAATGAATTTTAAACAAAGAAGTTCAATTTTCAATCAATACGATTAATTTTCCACCAAAAAAGTCAAACTTACAATAAAATTTATCAATTCTTAACGAAATTGTTGAATTTTTAACAAAAAAGGTTAATTTCAACCAAAGACAAGATAAGAAAATTTTGGGTTTAAAAATTAATAAAAAAATAAATAAATCTAAAAAAGTAGTTGAATTTTTAACCAGAGAGATGGATTTTTAAATAATAAAATAAATTTCTAACAAAGAAGTTAAATTTTTCAGCAAACAAAAATTGCATTTTCAACCAAGAAGATTTATTTTCTACTAAAAAAGATAAATTTACAATGAAATATATAAATTTCTAAACAAACTGTAGAGTTTTTAATCAAAAATAGAAGAATGAAATTTTAAGATAAAAACTATTTGAAAAAAACAATTTTGAAAAAATAGTTGGATTTCCAAAAAATAGTGGAATTTTCAAAAAATAGTTGAATTTTCAGCAAGAGCATAAATATTGATTTTCTACAAAAAAAGATAAATTTCTAATATAATATATACATTTTCAACCAAATTGTTGAATTTTCAATTTAAAAATTTATTCAAAAAACAATTTTTAACCAAATAGCTGGATTTTCAGCAAAACAAATGGCATTTCAAATAATAAAATTAATTTTTAACAAAGGAGTTCAATTTCCAATAAAGAAGATTAATTTTCTACCAAAAAAGTCAAACTTACAATAAAATTCATAAATTTTTAACGAAATTTTTGAATTTTCAAGTGAAAACGCTCAATTTTAACCAAAGAAAAAATAATGCAATTCTTGGTTAAAAAATTAAAAACAAAACTAGATATATAAAAAAGTTGAATTTTCAACCAGAGAGATGGATCTTTAAATACAAAAATCGCAACCTCTTTATAATGATAGGATTCTGTGGAACTTTCATTTTTGAAAGTTTACTTAAAGTAATTTACTTTCTTGCATTGTATACATTTTTTTAGATTGTAATTTTTACATCATCAGGATCCGTTTGCGAATAGATTTTGCAGAATTTATTTTATTCATTGATGTTAATATTAATGTATACATTTATTTTTATTAACTAATCTGGTTAAGCGGCACCCAGCCGAGTTACGCGGAACCAAAGACTGATAAACTTAAAACGATTACATGTAACCAAGTGGACACATTTATAATAAAAAATGTTCAGAATTAGAACTTGAAATAAAAGGTAAAATAATGAATGTGTGAGAGCATACACGTATGAAATAAAGTAATTTTTTATTTAAGTTTAAAAAAATCTAAATTGAAGATTTAAAACTTGCAAAATTTTTGTACAAAGAATTCTATAATAACAACTCACACTTTAACAATATGTATAAATATAAAATTGCATCGTTCATAATTGCAAATTTTTTCATTTTCAACATTGGTCTATTTTAAAGCAAAATTTTTTTTACCTAGGATACAGAATTCAAAACGTTTAATAATAAGGGTTAATTATTATTATTGCAACAGAAGATTTTTCGCGAAAAGGTCTATGAAAAGAAGAAAAGTATATGTTTGTTTTATAAATAAATGATCATATTTTTAAAAATATCTTTTCTGGTTGCTAAGCAAAAATTGAGGGAAAAAGGTTAAAAAATGTTTTGTTTTTTTTAAATAAAGATTTATTATTTGAATTAGAATTTGATTGGTACTTGGTGCTGAAAAAAGGTCAAATAGTTTTATTTAAGAGCTTTCTCTTTTGAAAAATAAGACTTTTATTACTTTGCTGTATTTAAAAACTATTAGGAAAATAAATAGACTTAGAAAAACGTTACTAAAAAGAAGAAAGGAAATAAATGTGTGTGAGGACAATCTTGTATTACATTTTTTTATGTAGTAATGAGCAGAGCAATGAGTCTTATTGACTTATATGTTTCAAGAGAACATTAATTTCTTTCCGTTTCAATTTAAGATAATCAAAACCGCATTTAGATGTACCTCAATAAATAAAATCATTAACAAATTTTTAACAAATAAAAATATCAATGGTTAACTAGCTATTTTTCCATTGTTTGCGATAATTAAACAAAATAAATAGCCTAAACGCGATAATTACATATTATTATTACATTGGCAGGAACTTTCCATTCTGAATTATACGTTATAAATAGAATAAAAATAAGATTTTGAATGCCATTTCCAAATAAAGAATTCTTGATAAACAATAAAAATTATAAAATATAATGTATAATATAATATATAATATCACATACACTATTATACAGAAAATAAATGAAATATTAATAAAAAAACATAATTGTAAATGCTTTTTAGTATTTAAAACTAATTGAAATTAACGGTACCACCAATATGATTTTTAGAAATTTTTTAATGAATAAGGTTTTATTTTGAAAGAATAATTCTGGCTTTAAAGATTTCGAAATACGTCAAAAAATAATTTGGAAGGTTTTGAGACAATTTTTTAAATTCTTGTACGATTCAAAAATCTTATGTGAATTATTTTCAAAGATGTTTTAAAATTTTCGAACTTTTGAAAATATTTAAAAATAGTTTTACGATTTACAAAAATTTTCTTTCCAAGATTCCAGGGAAAATTTTGATTTATTTTTTACTCTGAAAACCTAATTTTAACAAAATTTTTTTAAACATTTTAAAACATTTTAAATAATTGTCGGGAATTTCGGAAAAAAATGTAAAAAATTTTAAAGCAAAAATTTGCGATTTCGACAGATTACAAAATTTTTTCAGAAAATTCGAATTAGTTTAAGAGACTTTTAGAATTTTTAATAATAGCCAAAATAAAATTAAACTCAATAAGATTTAAAAAGATTTTAAGCAAAAAAGATTTAGAAATTGAAAAAATTTGAAAGGTTCAACGTTCGCAAATTTATTTTAAGAGAATGTTCAAACAAATTTCAAAACAATCAAAAGGATTTTTTAAATGATTAAAAAGGAATCTGAAAGATTTTTGTGTAATTTTTGGGGAAAATGCGAGTCAGTCAAAAATATATTTAGCAAATTTAGGAGCTTTAAAGAGAATAAAAATATTTTTCAACTTTGAAAAATTTCCGAAAAAATATTTTTTTTTTTGAAAGCGCGAACTATTCCTAAATATCGTCTAAATTAATTCAAATTATTTCTAAAACTTTTTGTAAAACCCTTTAAAATAAGGAAAAAGATGTTTAGACATATTTTAGATTCTTTTTTTTATGATAGCTGAAATTGTGAAAAATATTTTCGAATTTTCTCGAAAAACCTAAAAAACTTGTACAATAAACTGTTATTCAAAATTTTTATTCAGTAATAAAAGTTATTTTTTTCAAATTGCAATACACGTAAGACCTTTCATCTTGACTGAAAAATCTTTTACTGTTGAAAATTTGTCTTTTTGATTTAAAAATTCATCTCTTTTGGAAGAAATGTCATACTTTTAAATTAAAATTGTAACTTTTTAGTTTAAAATTGACCACTTTTTTATGACAAATTTGACGATTTGGTCAATATCCGTTTTCTAAGATATATTTTACTTTTTTTATTTAAAATTAAAATCGTATTTAGTTTCAATTCAACTATTATATTTTTCGTTTCGATTTTATCTTTTTTGGTTAAAATTTGTCTTTTGGATTTGAAAATTAATCTCTGTTGGTATAAACTTTAATTTTTAAAAATTGCAACTATTTATTTCAAAATTAAACAGTTTTTTTGGTTAAAAATTCAAATATTTTGTAGAAAATCCACTTTGTAGGAATCTTATTTAGTTTTAATTTAAGTATCATATTTTTCGTTTAGATTTAATCTTTTTTGGTAGAAAATTTAACTACTTTGTTAAACTTTTTTGTTAAAAATTTACTTGTTTTGTAGATAATTCATTATTTTAGTTAAAAATTTATCTCTAAGGTTGAAAATTGATCTATTTTGTTGAAATTTTTTTAATGAATTTAACTGTTTTTGATCAGAAATTAATATCGTTTTGGTTTGAAATATCAACTATAAAATTTTCCGCTGAGAATTCATGTTTTTCAATTGCAAATTCATTAGGTTGAAAACAAACTTTTTGTTTGAAAATCCTTATTTTTGTTTAACAAATTAGACAGTTTTGTACAAAATTCGCCCCTTTTAAAAATAATAATTCTTTCCTGCTTGAAAATACAACTTTTAAAAAAATTAATCTTTCTTGTGTTAAGATTTAACGATTTTGTTGAGAATTTGTATTTTTTTGATTATTTCAACTTTTTTTTTATTTAAGAAACTAATAATCGAAAATCCAGAAAATAAATAGTTATTCGAAATATTTATATGGCATTTAAAATTGTTCTACCCGATTGGTGACAAATTACTAAGATATTCCTTGCATAACTTCAAAGTGCAATCTGAAGGGCTCCTTTGAAGGCAAGAATTTACTTAGTTCCTTCAAAGTAATTTTTTTAAAATAATATCAATTTATTTCGATTCTTTTTTTTGCAACTGAACCAGGAAGAAAACGCGAAAATACGTAATAAATTGAACAAATATGTGTGTATCAAAATGTTCACTTTCCTCTTTCCCCCTTTCCCTTTTTTTCTTTTCCATTTTTATTTACCCTACCCCTTTTCTCTTTTCCCCTTCCTAATTCCGCTTTTCGGTTTCCCATTGCTCATTTCCTCCTTTCCCCTTTTCTTTTTTCCTTGTTTCCTTCCCTCTTGCTATTCGCCTTTCCCCCTTTCATTTTTTTCTTCTCCTTCCTCATTTTCCCCTTTCCCTTTCCCCTTTGTCTCTTTAACCCTTTTCCCCTTTTCCTATTTCCCCTTTTCAGTCTCCAATTTTCAATTAATCATTTCTTGTATTTCTCTTTGAAAACATGTTTAAAAAAATGATAAATTCTTCTCTTTCAGTTTCCTAAATAGTTTCTCTGTTGACAGTTTAGTTCCTGTTGCCGAAGTCCCAACAATTATCTTTTCAAAACTTGAAAAGTAAACAAAGAGTTTGACGAAACTAGAACTATTTCTCAAAGGTAGGTAGGTGGGCTTTCAAATAGGGGATTAATTAATCATGTTAGACTGCATTATTCCCCGTTTACGTTCGTTTGATACTTCCTCGAGACAACTCGACTAGCTCGACCTAGAGGGAAGCAGGTGCTTTGAATTCTGGTGCTTTCACAGCATAAAGCGTAGGCTGAGGCTCATTCGGTCGAGATACAAAGAGGCATACGACGACGTATGACTATACCCGACTCTTTACAGACAGGCTTCGTATAAACATGTCAGTCTGGCATGCTCATAGAGCCGCTCGTTCATCCATCACTCAGCTTCTCCTCCGAAGGCCTTCGTGAACTGAGATTTCGTTTCTCGTACTCGAAAGATGATAGTTATACAACAGAAACAGTAAAAGTTTGCCGTCAAAACTTGACTGAGAGTGTAAAGCCTTATGGCATGAGAATATTTGTATTCAGGGCTCTCAAGGTTTTTTTCAACTTGCCTTTAGTTGGGATTAAAAGTCTGAGCTGCGCCTCCTTTGCACCTGAAAATTCATCGCAACTTATTGAGAAATTTCTGGTGAAACACAGCCTTGCACTACTTTGATAGCTTCGTTCATCCATCACTCAGCTTCTCCTCCGAGGGCC
>JAUELO010000025.1:424591-435120 GCA_032357855.1 Amphibolips quercusostensackenii | reverse complement strand
AATTGCTGTATTATTCCGAAGACTTTTCCTTTTAACTTAAGCTCAAATTTTGCGTGCGCATGTCGGTGTTTCGTTATGATACTTCTTCCAGTAAGAAAAGCGTACGAAAGAGATAAGGGCACGGAAGAGATACTCTTATGCGCTTCAAAAAAGACATTCTTATGCGTTTCGATGAAGATATTTTTTTGCGCTTTGAAAGAGATAGTCTTATGCGCAGGGAAAGATGCACTGTCATGCACAGAGAAAGATACACATTCGTGTACTTTTGAAAAGACACTTTTATGGGATGCGAAAGAGACAGTTATTTGCGCTTCGAAAGAGATACTTATAAGCCGCTTGTTAAAAAGATACTCATTTGCGCTTCGAAAGAGACACTCTTTTGCACTTTGAAAAAGACACTTATATGCGCTGCAAAAGAGATGCTCTTTTGCATTTTGAAAGAGACACTTTTATACGCTTTAAAAGAGACACTCATATGCGCAAGGAAGGGGCACTTACCCGGTGAGAAAAATACAATTTTATGCGCTGCAAACGAGACACAATTCTACATTTTGAAAGCGAGGAAAAAAAGGAATAGCAGAAGAAAAAGAAGTGAGGAAAACGACAAGCGTAGGTAAAAGACACTTCTATGTGCTTCTAAAAAGACACATTTATTCGCCGAGAAAGATGCACTTTTATGCGCTGCGAAAGAGACACTTTTTGCGCTTCAAAAGAGACACTTATATGCGCTGCGGAAAAGCCACATCGCAGGACTTTAAAAGAGACACACTTATGCACTTCGAAAGAGACACTCTTATACGCAGAGAAAGATGCTTTCTCTTGCGCTGCGAAAGAGACACTCTTTTGCGCTTCGAAAGAGATACTCTCATGCGCTGCAAAAGACACACTCTTATGCGCTACAAAAGAGACACTTTTATAAATTTTGAAAGAAAAGGAAATAAAAAGGAGTAGAGGAAGAAGAAGCGTAGGAAAACGATAAACGTGCTAAAGAGACGCTTATATGCGCTTCGAAAAAGACAGTGTCATGCGCTTTGATAGACACTGTTTTTGCGCTTTAAAAGAGACACTCACATGCAGAGAAACATGCAGTTTTATGCTCTTCGAAAGAGACTCTTTAGCGCTCCGAAAAAGATACTTATATGTGCTTCGAAAGAGTTACTTTTTTGCGCTTTGAAAGGGACACTCATATGCGCTGCGAAAGAGACACACTTTAGCACTTTAGAAGAGACACTTTTATGCGCTTTGAAAGAGACACTCATTTGCACTACGAAAAAATACTTATGCAGTGGGAAAAAGACACTCTTATGCGCTGCAAAAGAGACACTATTCTACATTTCAAAAGAGAGAAAAAAAGGAGTAGGAGAAGAAAAAGCATAGGAAAACGATAAGCATGCATAAGAGAAGCTTACATGCGCTTCCAAAGATATAGTATCATGCTTTGCGATGGACACTCTTTTTGCGCTTTAAAAGAGACACACTCATACGCAGAGAAACATGCACTTCGAAAGAGACTCTTTTGCACTCCGAAAGAGACACTCATATGCGCTTCGATAGAGACACTTTTGTGCGTTTCGAAAGAGACATTTATATGCGCTGAAAGAGACACTATCCTACATTTTGCAAGAGAGAGAAGGAAAAAGGAGGAGAAGAAGAAGCGTAGGAAAACGACAAACGTGCGTAAGAGACGCTCATATGCGCTTCGAAAGAAACAGTGTCATGCTCTGTGATAAACACACTTTTTGCGCTTCGAAAGAGACAGTGTCATGCGCTTCGATAGACACTGTTTTTACGCTTACAAGGAGACACTCTCATATGCAAAGAAACATGCACTCTTATGCGCTTCGAGTAAGACTCTTTTGCGCACTGAAAAAGACACTCATATGCACTTCGAAACAGACACTCATATGCGCTACAAAAGAGGCACTATTCTACACTTCAAAACAGAGGAAAAGAAAAAGGAGTAGGAAAAAAAAGCGCAATGATAAACGTGCGTAAGAGACACTTGTATGTGCTTGAGGAAAGACAGTCTTATGAGCTTTTCTAAGTACCTCTCTTTTCGTTTCGAAAGAGAAACTCTCATGCGACGAAAAAGATACACTTTAAGATGCTTTGGAAGAGACAATATTTTGCGCAGAGAAAGATAGACTCTTACCCACTTAAAAAAAGACACACTTATGCGCAGAGAAAGGTGCACTCTTATACGTTTCAAAAGATACAATCTTATGCGCTTTGGAAGAGACACTCTTATGCGTAGAAACATAGACAATTTTATGCGCTTCGAAAGAGAAAAAAAAAAAGTAAGAGAAGATGTGTAAGAAAAACACAAGCGTGTGCAAATGACTATGGCAGATGAAAAACTTCATTTTCTGCATTCCCCGCGTTTTTACTGATTTTTCCCTGATTTTTACATTACCAATTTTCCATCTTCCCTGACCAATAATATTTGGAAACCCGCATTTTCATCTTGTAACATTTTTAACATAGATTCTTAAAAAAAAAAAAAATTTATTAAAATTTTTAATTGATACTTTATATTTTGAAATTTATTTAATCATTCTAACTAAAAAAGATGACTCTCACATAATGAAAAATTAATTTTTAATTCAAAATAAAATTCTTTTGAAAAATTAGTTGTATTTGCGACCATGAGGATGACTTTGATACAATAGGTAGTGAAATCGTTAACCACATTCATAAATTTTTAACCAAATAGTCCAATTTTTGACAAAAAAGAGGTATTTTCAATCCAAAAGGACGGATTTTCTATCCATTTAGATGGATGTTCAGAAAACAGTTGAACTTTCGAACAAAAAATATAACTTGTTATCAAAATACTTGAATTTTTAACAAAAGAATGAATCTATAAAAAGTGGTTGAATTTTGAACAAAATACTTGAATTTTTGAAATACAAAGATGCATTTCAAGCCAAATTTTCAAATGAAAAAAAAATAAACTTCAAGGAAAAACAGTTGTATTTTCAAGCAGATAGTTGAATTTTCAAAAACAAGAAAATTAATTTTTCAACCAAGCATTTGCATTTACAACTTAATTGTTGAACTTTAAAGCAAAAGAGACGATATTTGTAAAAAATAGTTGAAATTTTTTACGAAATATTTAATATTTAAACCAAAAAAGATAAAAGTGATACTACAAAAGATGAGTTTTTAAAGCAAAATGACGGATTTGCAACCAACAATATTAATTTACTATCACACACATGAACTTTTGAACAAATTGTAAGATTTGTACTCAAAAAAATTCATTTTCAACAAGAACCTTTAAACGTGAATTTTCAGTTGAAAGAATTAACTTTAACCATAAAAAAAAACAAATTTTTACAGAAATAGTAATATTTTTAACCAAAGGTATCAATTTTGAACTAAAATAATGAATTTTTGAAACAAAAAAGATTAACTTTTAATAAATAAAGATTTCTCAGTCAAGAATGTCCATTTCATAACCTTCAATAGAAAAAAACATTAATCTTCAACCAAGTGCTTCATTTTTTAATAAAGAAAGATGGATTTTCAACAAATAATTAATTGATAGATATTTTGCATAAAAAATATTTTAATTTTTAATCAAAAACACTTGAATTCAAACAAAAAAAGTAAATTTGCAAGAAAATAATTAAATTCTTAACAAAAAAAAAGCAAACAAATATTAAAATGTTTAGCTAAGAACGATTTGAATTGGATTTGCAACACTGAAATATAAATTTAAAAAAAAAGTTAATTTCCTACTAAAAAGGATGAACTTTTAACTAAAAAAGATGAATTTTTATAAAACAGTGAAATTTCTAACAAAAAAAGATGACTGCTTAACAAAATAGTTGAATTATTGACCAAGTAATGCAATTTTGACTAAAAATATGATATTCAGAAGAAAGCAGATGCAAAAAAAAAATAAATCAGTAAATTACTAATAAGGTGGCGGCAAATTTTTGTTTAAATTCCCTTATTTTTCCCTGGTAAATTTTTTCATTTTTCCTGAAAATCACTATTTTAAGATCAGAAGCAAGGTTTTTTTTAACTCCCTGACTTCTCCGTGACTTTCTTTGACTAAGAAAAGTCCTGACTTTTTCCTGATTTCCATGTCTTCCCTGACCTACGCTCACCCTGAAGGGACATTCTCATGTGCTGCAAAAGAAAGGAAAAAAAGAAGTAGTAGAAGAAGAAGTGTACGCAAGAGACAGCTGAACGTAAGATACTCTCATGCGCTGCGAAAAATATGAAAAAAAGAAGGAGGAGAAAAAGTGTACAAAAGAAAGAAGCGTTCTTAAGAGACACTTTTATGTGATGTAAAATGAGGAAAAACAAAGAGTAGTAGAAGAAGAAGCATACGAAAAAGACTAGCATGCGTTAAAGAAGATATTATGCACTTTTAAAGAGAGCAAAAGAAGAAAAAAAAGTAGAAGAAAAAAAGTGTACAGAAGAGACAAACGTGTGTTTGAACCACTCTTACGCGCTGCGAAAGAGAGATAAAGAAGAAGGGTTAGGAGAAAAAGAAGCATGCGAAAAATAAAAGCGTGTGTAAGAGATGCTTTTATGCGCGCGGAAAAGAAGAAAAAAAGAAGGAAGAGGAGAAGATTTGTAAAAAAGAAACAATCTTTCGTAAAAGACACTTTTATGCGGTGTGAAAGAAAAAAAAAGAACAAGGACTAGTAGAAGAAGAAGCGTACGAACAAGTCAAACATGTATAAGAGACAGTCTTATGCACTTCAAGAGAGAGCAAAAGGAGAAGCATGGGAAAAATAAGTTTACGAAAGATACAGGCGTACGTTAGAACCACTCTTACGCGCTGCGAAAGAGAGGTAAGGTAGAAGGAGTAGGGGAAGAAGTGTAAGAAAGATTTAAGCGTCCGTAAGAGACATTTTTATGAGGTGTGAAAGAAAGAAAAAGAAGCAGTAGTAGTAGATGAAGTGTACGAAAAATACAGTTGTACATAAGAGACACTCTTAAGCACTTTAAAAGAGAACAAAAGAAAAAAAAGGTGAAGAAAAGGAAGTGTACGAAAGAAACAAGAGTGCGTTAGATCCACTCTTACGCGCTGTGAAAGAGAGGAAATGAAGAAGGAGGAGAAGAAGAAGCATGGGAAAGAGACAAGCGTGCGTAAAAGCTACTCTTACGCGCTGCGAAAAATAAGAAAAGAAGATGGAGTAGGAGACAAAGAAGTGTGCGAAAAAGACAAGCATGAGTTAGAACCACTCTCATGTGCTGCAGAAGAAAAGTAAAGGAGGAGTAGGAGAAAAAAGAGTAGGAGAAAAGAAGAAGCGTACAAAAAAGAGAATCTAATTCGCTGGAAAAGAAAGAAAAGGAGTAGTAGATGAAGAAGAAGTATACGTAAGAGACAAGCATGCATAAGAGACGCCCTTATGCGCATGCAGCGGGTTTTTTTCAAAAACGGCTCGAGCGATTTTTTTTTTGTCTAAAAATGATTGCAAGGTATCGCGGAAATGAGAATAACAGAAAAAAGATGCAAGACTGTTCAGTTTGAGTTCTGACAAGGCCCTTCATGATCTTTTTATGGTAATGTCCTTTGGTTATGAAAGTATAACTTAAATTTGCATAAGCAATTTATATTTTTAATGTTTTAATTTCTTATTTTTGTTTTAAGGAACGCCTTCTAAAGGAACTCCGTATCTTCGAAGCATTTTCAGACGCGGGGTTCTTTCTTCGACGAGAAGGCGTGTTTTCCAATGGTGAAAAAGTATTTGTGCTTTTAGCAGCGGTGCACTGAAGACGCATCATTTTTCAACGGCGCTTCATGCCGAGAACCGAGAGGAAGAGAAACGCCGAGGCCGTCGGCGGCGACGTCAAACGTCAGCTGCTAACTGCTCATCTCTTTTTTCTACAATACCTTTTTTTTTTCTTTTGTCCACTTGCGACCACTTTCCTAATTTTCATTTATATTTTAACGCAAAAAAAGAACCGTTTTAGTTAATTAACAAGGTGGACCATTTAAACACAATTAAAAAGCTCTAGGCTATTTCTCGGGTTTCCCAGTCTAAAATGACATTTTTTCCGGTTGACTTTTAAGCGTTCATCATAATAATTACTTTATATAAAATGTTTTTGTTTATGTCAATTATAAAAAGAAAGAAACATTTTAGTACTCCAAAGTAAAATATTTAATGTAAATTATTATGAAAGTGTCTTCCGAATTCACATCCCAAAGAGCTCTAAAAACAGGGGAAGTAGGGGGATTTTTTAATGAACAAGGAAAATAATAAAAGATTTATTCTTTTAAATAACATTATTGTAGGTACCATATTCCTATGAGATTTCAAGTCGAGATATATTGTATTTTTTAACAAAATAGTGAAATTGTTAATAAAACGTTAATTTTAAACCAAGAAAGATGAGTTTACAACAAAATAATTGAGCTATTAAGCAAAAGAGACGAATTTTCAACAAAAAAATTTAATTTTTGACCAAATTATCGAATTTTTACATTAAAAGTCTATGAAGAAGTTAACTAGGTCGTTATAACCTACCCCTCTCATTCTTCCCCTCTCCTACTTCGCGTACTTCACCTGTCTTACAAAAATTCTTCTCCTAGTACTTCCCCCTTTTCTCACTTCTTTGGCTAACTCTCTTTCTTCTCCGTCCCTTCCTAGTCCTCACTTCTCATCCTCTACTTACTCGCACTACTTTAATAACCTTTCCCTTAATTATCATCACTACCCTACCTCACTTCTAATAATTTCTCCTGCTTTTCCTCACTTCTTCTACTTCCTTTTCTTGATTATACCTTATTTTTGCTACTTCTCTTTTCCATTTTCCTTTTACATCTCTGTACCTAATTTTTCATCTTTTCCACTCATTTTTTCTATTTCACTACTTTTTATTCTCCCTTTCTTCCGTACCAACAATTCTCCTTAATTCTCCTCAATACTTTTAAAGACTTTCAATCATTTCTTTTACTTCCCCTTACATTTACTTACTTCCCCACCCCTTATATCTTCTACCCCTCATTTTACTTAACTTTCTCTATTTCCACACCCCTCACTTCGCCTACTTCCCCTCCTTGCAATCTACCTCACTTCTCTCCCTCGCCTCTAATAATTTCTCCTACCTCCCTTCACTTTCCCTACTACTCCGCTCTTTCGCACTAATCTACTAGCCCTACCTTTAATCCTCCTCACTACCCTTTTTCACTTCCAAGACTTTCTTCTACTTTCCCTTACTTCCCCTACTTCCCCTCCTTGATTTCCCTATACTTTCACTAATTGATTTTTCTTATTTCATCTCAATTTCCCTCCCCTCAATTTTCCTTATCACCCTTACTCCGCCTTTTATCATTTTCTCTACCCCCTTTATTTTTCTTACTTCTTTTACTTCCTTTTGCCTTATTTGCACTATGTCCACTCCCATCATCTTCCCTCACTTCCGTCAATTCCTCAACCCTCATTTTCTCATTTTAGACCGAAAGTATCTAGGTGTATAAAAAAGCACGTTATAAATTTTTAACAAATTGTTACTTTTACACCAACAAAAACTCATTAACACTTCTTAGCGCTACAAGGCCTCGAACCACATGTTAAAATTTTCTGTATTAAAAAAAATTCACAATTATATTTACACTAAATGAAAGTGAATAGCCGGGTGAGACAACAACAACAGAAATATGTTATTATTTTAGGACACCCTAGCGACCGTCCTGTTTGAGAAAAAAAATTGGGTGCTATTTTTTCTTGATTTAAGTTGTTTTTTATGGATTTTGATGCAAGATGGAAATTAGAAGGTTGATTCTAGAAAGGAGAAAATACTACATTGAGCGGGGTCCTTCCAATTTTGATAAATACATCGAGCGGTTGGCGTTCTGGCGAAGAAATCGCGTGTAAGTCGGGTAATGACGTGCACCACGTTCATTTTTCATTTTCATGGGTCACTCTGGTTCTCCACGTCTCATGGTTTTATCCGAACAAGCGGTCTCAGAGGATAAAGAGAAGCATCCTACGAAAGGAAAATCTGGGCGCTGATACACGCGATATCCTCACGCGAAAATGAATCTTTTGTGACTTTGCGTGCTTTGCGACCTAAAAACGAAAGGCGTCATAAGAAATTATAGATTTTTAGGGTTGACTGACGTTGCACTGTGATAAGGACTTTTTCTTGCAGTTTGATGGAGATTATTCCAGAAAGTAAAGTTACAAAAAGCTTTTCAAACCTAATTTAATTAAGGAGATTATTAACGGAGACGTGTTCAATTATACAAAGATTGATTTGTGTATTAAAATGAGGGAATGTCCAATAATTGCGTAATTATGATTTTTTAAAATTTAGACTTCTTCCACCTATTTCAGAGATTAGTAATATTTTAGAATCTTCCCCTTCTTGTTTTTTCCCGCTCTCCTCAGGTAAGATTTCATACTTTTCACTCAGTATATAAAAAATATATTTTTACCGTAACCGAAATTTTAAAGAATTTTAAAAGATGTAAAAGACTTGATTTGAATGTACAGTCGAACCTGGATTTCTCTTCCCTTCATTACCTCCTTCCGGGAATTGACGCTGCGGACTAGGATGATTAGCTAAAGGGGGAGAGTCGTTCGTGGTCAGTCAAGTGTGAAAAAACAAGAGCGTAGCAATGAAGCGCTCAACCTTAACGGCCTAGCTGCGCAAGTGAGTAACTGCGTCATGACGTCGCGTCGCAGTTCACTCTCAAGCGAAAAGAGCACACATGTTTGCATAGCGAATAAGTACGATGTCGGACTCGCGTCGACCAGCAGTGGAGCTCCGAAGATAACTGAAACCTATCGGACTCATCGAATTATTTCATGTCAGGATGAATTTCATCCGATCGAATGTGACTGTGTAGTAACTTTTTGACCTTGAAAACAATGCTACCGGACACGCAAGCTCTTGTGTATCTAGAAGTTATTGCTCGACCAATTTTAATGTATAAGAGCAGTGAATATCAATTTACTTTAATGAAAAATGTTATACTACCTTTCAGAGTTATTTATTCACTCTATGATTTTTTGCAATATTTAATGCAAATTCAAATTTCTTGTCGTCGTTTTGAGTTGGTAGTGCTGTCGTATAGTGACTTAACCTATCTTCGCTCTACGACGTTTTGTATTTTCAAACTGTCAAATGCTGGCAAGTGGTTTCCAAGGTGTTTCGTAGCAAAATAGTGACAGAGATTATTCAGTATCCGGACCGATTATTCAAGAGAAAGATCTCATATTGAACGAGATGCTGAACGGTCCGCAAGCGTTTTAAAGGACGTAAGCAGGAAAAACATTTATTTAAACGCAAACTTTTCTCCTCATTTCCGTTAGATATTTACCTTAAATATTTTTAATTACGCAAAAAAACGACCAGAAATGGTACTTTCATACGTCCCTGACTGTTTACGATCAGTGGACCTCTCTAGTTGCCACCTTCAGTCCCAAGCCGGCGAAAAATCGAGGTTTGACTGTATTTCAAAGAGTTACCAAATTTTTATGAAATTTCACAAAATTTTCAAAGCTTTTTAGGAATGTTATGAAATCTTAAGACATTTCAAAAGATTGCAAGGTATTACAAAGGTTTTAGGGTAGGATTTTAAAGGATTTGTAAAGATTTCGAGAAAGGCAATCACATACAGTTTTCAACAGATTTTGAGAGATTTTAATAAAATTAAGAACGATTTTCACAAATTTCGAAGCGTCTGATGAGATTATTAAAGATTTTAGGAGGTTTTAAAAGATTTCAAAGGGTTTTAAAGAATTTTAAGGGGTTTTGAAAAATTTAAAGGGATTTCAGAAGATTCCAAAATTATATCCACGGATTTTTAAAGTTTCGTAAGATTTTAAAAGACTTAACGGAATTTCAAATGATTTTTGAATATTAAAAAGGATTTAAAGGAATTTAGAGGGATTTGATTACTTTAACGGATTTCAATCAAATAAGCGTTTTCAAGAGATTCGAAAATATTTCCACGGTTTTGAAAGATTTTAATGAATTTTAATGGGATTTAAAATATTTTAAGGAATCTTATAAGATTTTGGAATATTTCGCAAAATAACAAGAATTTTCACTGATCTTTAGAAATTTCAGGGGTTCTAAGAGTTTTTTAAGGTTTTAACGGTTCTTAAAGAATTTTAAGAGATTTAAAAAGAGTCACGGGATTTCAAAGGTTTTAAAAAGATTTCATGTCATGTCGAAGAATTTTCACAAGTTTTGAAAAAAAACTGTAATAAAATTTTTTGCATTTACAGCTGGCACGTTCTGTAAAACAGTTTAATTTTCAAGCTAAAAATGAAATTTCAACAGAAAAAAAGGTGATTTTTAAGTAAAAAGTTGTATTTTTAACAACAAAAAAATAGTAACTTTCACACAAAGAAGATTAATTTCCTTCCAAAAAAATATAAATTTTCAACTAGGAAAAATCAATTTTAAATAAGAAAAAAATTAATTTTCAACAGAATGGTTGAATTTTCAACCAAAGAAATACTACTTCTACCAAAAAAAGTAATGGTTAACAAAGCAGTCAACTTTTATCTGAGTTATTAATTTTATATTAAAAAAGATCAATT
>JAUELO010000025.1:394646-405748 GCA_032357855.1 Amphibolips quercusostensackenii | reverse complement strand
CGTTTGCTGTTAAAAAGCCACAAAATTCTTTTTCGGATACTTTAAACGTGTCCATTTTTATGTTTAAAAGTGAAAAATAACTTTTTATCACCATTATTACAAAAAATAATATATAATTATAAATTTGATTCAATAATAATAAAAACACTATGAACTTGCATATAAACTAGCCAAACCTAGAAAAGCTAGAGAAGCAGAAGCTAGAGGACGTTACTTGAACTTATGCTACACAATGTTTACCAGCGATGAAAATTTCAGTAAGAAACAACATGCGTCTTGAAACAAAAGCATCGTCCTCTTGTGTGTTTTGTATTGAATTACGCAAATATCTTTTCCACACAAACTTAATTAAGCGGTTGATTGCAACACAGATTACTTGCATTTTCAGGCGTTACTTATTTTCCAATTGTTTCGCACCTAACGTTATAAAGAACAAATGAAAAACAAGTAAGTCCCTAATAAGCCCGGAAGTTGATTCAACTATGAACATTTAATAAACAAATAAAAAATTCACTAACTTTCCCCTGATTTCCAGGTACTTACTGACCTGCAACAACCCGCTTAAAGAAAAATATATATTTCCCTTAATCAATCTAGGCGAGTAAAGCGATGAAGGCAAAAACACAATATTTCATTTCGCAATCTGTTCTGATATACCTGTCCAATGAAGCAATCGAACATAAGTTCGTTGCGTCTGGTGTGTCATACTTTTCGTGATGTCACAATTCACGTGACAAATCTGTTCCTATACAGTTAAGAATGGCATGAATCCGATCCATCACAATTTTTCAGTATCGCACAGTCATCCATCAACAACGTTTCAGAATTCAAGGAACCCTCGTATACTTACTGCCCTTCCTCAGAATGATTTGTTCCCATTGAGAGTCTTTAAAGCTGGGCATTTATGCTGCTCTGAAAAAGTAAGTTTTAATATTTTTATCCGATTCAAAAGCACCTCTATTGCTTTCAAAAATCAAAATTTTAAGGAAAATAATAAAATGTAGATCTAAAATAACGCTGCGAAGGACTATGGGTAGATTGAGTATGGATGGGCTAATTTCTGCTCACCAGAGGGGTAAACAACTCCTGAAAATGCCGTTTAGCGAATGTGTATTACTTCGGATTACTTTTGGTTACACTGAATTACCTCTGTATACAGAATTACCTTGAGGTACCTATTATTACCGCGGATTTCCGAGAATTACTCTCGATTACATGGAATCGTGGTGTATTACTCCGCCGAAACTAGACTCACGTGAATTTGCAACCAGAAGAAATTTGTTTTTAACAAAATCCTTGAACCTTAAACAAAATAGATAAGCTTTTTACCAAATAGATACATTTTTAAATAACAAAACTAATTTTTTACCAAAAAGCACACATTTTCAACGAAACACACAAATTTTCAACAAAGTAGTTCAATTTTTAACTAAAAAAGATTCATTTTTGACCAAGAATGGAATAGTTACATTTTTAGATCAAAAATTAATATTCGACTCAAATGATAAATCGTCAACTGCAATAGTTAGATTTTCAGTTAAAAAGTAAACTCTAAATAAAAAAACGAAATTTTTTAACAAACTAGTTCAATTTTCATTGAAGGAGAATGAATTTTTAACTAGAGTGATAAGTCTTATACCAAAAAAATGGATTTTTATCAAAATTGTTTAACTTTCTACAAAGCAGATTAATTTTTGACGAAAGTAATATAATTTTTCAATAGAAAATGCAATAGTTGATATTTAAAGAAAGCAGACGTTAATTTTAAGTCGAAAACAGGTAAACTGAACTAAAAAAGACGAATTTTCAATAAAACAGTTAAATATTCAACCCAAATGACGAACTTGTGACTAAATAGTTAAATTTTCAACTAAAGAAGATACTTTTTAGCAAAATTTTTTAATTTTCAACTAAACAAATATGAAATTTCACCTAAAAAAGATCAATTTTCAACCAAATACTTGAATTTTCTACTAAAAATCGTACATTTTCTAAAAAAAATGGAATATTTGAATTTTCAGTTGGAAAATAAATTTTAAACTAAAAAAATTCAACAAACTATTCGAATTCCAAACGGAAAAATAAATTTTCAACTAAGAATTTAAATTTTAAGCCAAAGAGATAAATTTCAAAGAAAAATAAAATAAATTTTTAATCAAGAATACTAATTTTCGACCAAGTGAAAGTGAATTTTCAACATAACAGTTAAATTTTCAACCTAAAAAAAATATATTTTCACAAAGTGGTTTTATTATCTACAAATTAGATTAATTTTTCACCATATAATTGAATTTTTAAGTAAGAAGCACGATTTTATATTAGAAAAGACGAATTTCCATTGAAATGCATGAATTTTTGAACAAGCCTGTAAACTAACAACTGAAAACGACAAATTTTTAACCAAAAATGTAATCATTATATTTTTAATTTAAAAAATTAAATTTTACAAAAAAATCAATTTATTAACAAAGTGGTTAAATATTTAATTAAGGAGATTAAATTTCAACTAAAATATTGCATCTCTAGCCAATAAATGAATTTTCAACAAAGTAGTTTAACTTCAACAAAGTAGTTGAATTAAAAAAAAAATGAATTTTCACAATTAATTTTGTAACATAACACATGATTTTCCAACAAAATAGTTGACTTTTCAGATCAAAAATATAAATTTACAATCAAAAATGGAATAGTTAAAAAAATTAATTTTCAACCGATAAAAATCGAACTTTTAACAAAATACATGAATTTTCAACCAAATAGTTAAATTATTAACTGAAAAATATCAATTTTTAACTACAAACGGAATTGTTAAATTTTTAGTAAAAAAATTAATTCCTAATTTAAAAAGCGTATTTTTACAATATAGGTAATTTTTTAACCAATGAAATAAATTTTTTATGAAAATAGTTAAATCTCTAACCCACAAAGATGAAGTTTTAGAAAACAGTTGATTTTTCAACCAAAAAATTACTTTTTATGACGTATGTTGAATTTTGTACAAAGTGTATTAATTTTTCATCAAATATTTAGTTTAATTTTTTACAAAGAAGGATAATATTATACAGAAGAAGAATAACTTTCGAAAATAATACATAAATTCTCAACTAAAAAGGATAATTTTGTAACAAAAAATGGAATACTTACATTTTTATTAATGAAAATAAATTTTCAACGCAATAGTTTATGGAAAAACTTTTTATTAACCAAAGTTGCATGAAGTTACAAATCAATATTCCATAAATCAAATTTTATCACGGCTTCAAAAATGCTAATAATATAGTTTTTAATTAGATTTGCAGAATGGTATCATTATAATTAGATACAAAAATTGACCTTTTTCAAAAATCACATGCTTGATTATTTTTATTTTTTATCTTAAAACATTCGTAGGGTTAAAAAAATCACATTTAATAAAAAAAAATTACTTAGAAAAATTATAACTAATAATTACCACACAATCTTATGAAAATTTCTTCATTTATCAGTAATTAAATACAAAAATTGAACTTTGTCAAAAACTGACCGACAGGTGATTTTTTATTTTAATCTTCAAATGTTTGAATACTACAATATTACCATAACCATTTTAAAAATCCCATTTACATAGAACTTTTATTCAAACTTGGTTTAAGTTAAATCGATTAATCTGCAAAAAAAAGAATTTTTAATAATTTAGTTAAATATTTAATCCAAAACATGAACATTCAACTAAAGTGAAGAATCTGCAAACAAAAAATTAGTTTTTGACAAAGCAGTTCAATTTTCTATACATTAATTGAATTTTTAACCAAAAAAGGGCAATACTTCTTGACGAAAAATTTTATAGTTAATATTTTAACAAAAAAGCGAATATTCCACAAAATCGTTAAATCCTTAATCAAAATAGATTAGCAATTTCCAACCAAACAATTGAATTTTTAATCAAAAAGATAAATTTTCAAGCAAGAAAAATTATTTTCTGCTACGATAATAGACGAATTTTTAACACAATACATGATTTTTTCAACAAACAGTTGAATATTTTACTAAAAAAATACCATTTTTCAAAGAAAAATGCAATAATTAACTTTTCTGTTGAAAATGTTAATTTTTAACAAGAAAAACGAATTTTTTAGAAAATAGTTGCGTTTGGAAGCAAAGAGATAAATTTCCAACTAAAATGATGAAATCTTTCACCAAAAAAATTAATTTTTAACAAAAAAAGTTCATATTCGACTAAGACAGCTACAATTTTAACTAAAGAGTTGAATTTAAAAAAAAAAAATTTCTACCAAAAAAGATGAATTTCCTTTGATAAAAAAAAACATTTGACTTGTAATCCCAAAAAGATTGATTTTTAACAAAAAAAAAGTAGTTTCCTACCAATACAGCAGTAATTTTAACGATATCAATGCATTTTCTTCTGAAAAATATGAATTTTTCACCAAAAGAGGTTAGTTAATAACAAAAAAGTTGAGTTTTCAAGCTAAAAAAAACAAATATTTTAGAAACATTTTTACTTTCAATCAAGAAAAAAAAAATTTTGCAAGAAAGTTTAATTTCAAAACAGATACTTAAATTTTCAATTACATAGTCAAAAATTTGAACAAAAAAAATTTAACAAAAAACAGAAGGAAAATGAAAAGAAAAAAAAACGCCTAAACGATTATTTTTGTCTTCATGTTTGACTTTTTGGAACTGAATTTGAACTGAATTTTTCAAACAAATAAGCAAATTTTTTTGCAGACAATTAAATTTCTAGCAAAATATTAATTTTTAACTAAAGAAATGATATTTATATCGAAAAAATTAATTTTTTACCAAAAGAGATCAATTTTCATGAAAAGAATTTAGTTTTCAAGCGAAAAATTCAAATGTTTTTGAACAGCTTTGACTTTTAATTCTAAAAATATGAATATTCGACAAAAGGAAGATTTTCTACCAATCCAACTTAATTTTCTACCAAATGGATGTATTTTTAGCCAAAAAATAATAATTTTTTACAAAAAAAGACTCTTTCAGAAAAAATGGACTTTTTATTTCAAAAGAATAAATTTTCAACAAAAAAGTTTATTTTTAACCAAGAAAAATGAATCATCAACTACGTAGCTCAATTTTCAATAAATATAAAAGGGTAATATGCAAACTATACCAGTTACATTTTTAACCAAATAGTTAAATTTTCAAGCCAAAAAGACGCATTTTTTACAAGACATTCGAATTTTTCACAAAAAGTTGATTTTCAATTATAAAAGATGACGTTTTTACAAAAAAAAAAAGAGATAAATTTTCTATCTCAAAAAACAAGTGTTCAAAAAGCAATAAAAGGCATATAAACTATATTTATTTTTAACCAAATAGTTGAGTTTCCAACTCAAAGAAATAAATTTTTAAGCAAAAATAAAGGAATTAAATTTTTAGTTAAAAAAATTAATTTTCAAAGAAAAAAATTAGGCATTTCCAACAATATAGTAAAATCAACCAAAGCGATAAATTTTCGATTAAAAAATGAATAGTTCATCAAAAGTGTGATAGTTGACATTTTAATTGTCAATAAAAAATAGTCCAATTTAACTATAAAATACAAATTTTCACAAAATGAATGAGTCTTAAACTAAAAAAGATAAATTGTCAAGTAAAAATGGAATAGTTACATTTTAAGTATAAAAAATTAATTTTCAAATAAAAAAACAAATTAAACAAATTTCTTTAACTTTCAACCAAAGAAATCCATTTTTAACTAAAATTATGAATATTTGACAAAAAAATGAATTTTTAAGCAAAAAGATGATGTTCAAACTAATAAGATTGTTTTTCTACCCAAAAAACATAATTTTTATCAAATTAGTTGAATTTTCACCTGAAACAGATAAATTTTAAACAAAATAGAATAATCAAATTTTCAGTAAAAAAGTCAATTTTTAACTAAATAAAACAAATTTTTCACAAAATTGTGAGTAACGTGAAATTTTCTATGCGACAGTTATTACATAAATTATTGTATTAATTATTGATCTTGCTTCTCGCGCTTCGCGCTCGATTATAATTTATCTCGCAGTTCACACTTGATAATGTATTTACTTCGCGCAACGCGCTTGATCTTTGTGTTTCCCTCACATTTCTACATAGACCTTTTAAAATTAAAGGTCAAAGCATCGACAACTGTAATTTGGTGATTGTGAATTCTCTTTCCTTAAAGCTCCTTGAGCTTTAACGATCACATTCTTATCACGTTTCTCATGCTTCGCACTCGATTTTGTCCAAATTTGAACTTTTTTACATTATGTTTAAAACTATTATTTCAAATGTATATTACATTTAATTTTGTACCTCGGCTTATAGGATTGCTTCTTCAGATATTGCAAAATAAAGTACAATAGTAATATTTAAATTGGAATTGCGAAAATTGGAATAGTAAATAGTTTCAAAATCTAAAAGATGAACTTTGGTTGTACCAGAAAAACTGCTAGGCCCACCAACTATATTAGCCAATTCAACAATCAAACTATCTTTCCGATGGAAACACGCACGCGAACAGCTACTTAGCCTCACGAATCGCTATCGCGGCCAATGTCACGTGACCAAAAATATACAGGGTGAATTCTAAAAGCCGGTTGGGTGCTGTCCCCATTGACGAAGCGTATCATGTGACACGCCTACGAGTCACGCGAGGTATCTTGAAACAACTCTTTCCGTGACTTTAATGTTTAAAGGGAGGCTGAACAACTCCTAAAAATGCGGTCCAGCGAAGGTGGATTACACCAGATTATATTGGATTACCCTGGATTACCTCTGTGTACAGAATTACTCTGGATTACCTAAGATTACTCCGGATTGCGTAGGATTATTCTGGATTACATCAAATTATGGTGGATTACTCCGCCTAACCTATGAACAGGCACGAATTTTCAATCAAAAAGGATTACTTTTTAGAAAAAGGCTAGAATATCCAATAAAATATATTAAATTTTAATCAAATAGGCGAATTTTCAACAAGGAAGATTAACTATTGACCAAAAATACCAATTTTTGATAAAATACATGAATTTTCAACGAATTAGTTAAATTTTTATTAAAAAAAAAACATTTTTAACCAAAAACGGAATAATAAGATTTTCAGTTCAAGAATTGATTTTTAACAAAAATATTGAATCCTTAACTGTAAATGTTTAATGTTCAAGTAAAAGGTAAACTTTAAACCAAAAAACCACAATCTTGTAACAAACTGGTTCAATTTTCTACCAAGGAGGATGAATTTTTAACTAGAATGATAAATCGTCAACCAAAAAATGGATTTTCAACAAAATTGTTTGAATTTCTACAAAATAGATTAATTTTTGACAAAAAGAGATAATTTCTTAATACAAAATGTAATAGTTGATTTTCTGAATAAGCAAATTTTATTTTTAAATCATAAGGAATGGACGTCTGACGAATTTTCAACAAAATAGTTAAATATTCAACTAAAAAACATAATTTTCCACCAAAAATTAAATAGTTAAACTTCTAGTTCAAGAATTAATTTTTAACTAAAATAATAAATTTTCTACCAAAACAGTTGAATTTTCAGTTAAAAAGTAAACTTTTAACCAAAAAACCACAATTTTTTAACAAAATAGTTTAATTTTTATCTCAGGAGGATAAATTTTCAACAAGAACGATGAATTGTCAACCAAAAAATGGATTTTCAAGAAAACTGGTTAAATTTCTACAAAATAGGTTATACAAAATGTAATAGTTGATTTTTCAACCAAACATATTTTATTTTTAAATCCTAAGCCGTTCAAAAATGATAAATTTTTATCAAATAATTTACTTTTTAATGAAAAAAGATACTTTTGAACAAACTTGTTTAATTTTCAACTAAAGAAGAACAATTTTCAACTAAAAAGGATCAATTTTCAACTAAATAGTTCAATCTTCAACTAAAAAACATAATTTTTTCGTAAAAAATAGAATAGTTAAATTTTCAGTTAAAAAATTTATTTTCAACCAAAAGAGACAAACTTTTAACCAAACAGTCAAATTTGCAACCAAACAATAAATTTTTAACAATTTTCAGCAAAATACATTTATTTTCACCAACCAAAATCAATTGTCAACCAAATACTCGAACTTTATATCAAGATTGTTTAATTTTTAACCCCAAGAAGGTAAATCATTAACATAACAGTTGAATTTAAAAAAAATATATTTTTCGCAACATTTTTGTATTTTTTGCAAAGTATATTAATTTTCAACCGTATAATTGAATTTTAAACCAAGAAGAATGATTTTCTTCTTAAAAAGACTAATTTTCAAGAAAATACGTGAATAAAAAAAGTATGCACATTATTAACTTAAAACGACCAATTTTTACACAAATATTTAAATTTTTAACCAAAAAAAAAATATTTAAAGACAAAAATTAAATAATCATATTTTCAATTAAAAAAATTAAGTTTTTACAGAAAAGAAATTTTTTATCAAAGTAGTTAAATATTTAAAGGAGATTAATTTTTAACTAAAATATTTCATCTCCAACAAAAAATAAATTTTTTAAAAAGTAGTGCAACTTTCAACACAGTAGTTGAATTTTCAACAACAAAAAAAATCAACCAAGAATAATTTTGTGTCAAAAAAATAATTTCTTGACAAATTTTAAATTTTAATAATAAATGAAATAGTTCAAGATTACTCTTGATTGCGTGCAATTTTGATGGATTATTCCTTCTAAACACAAGAGAATTTTCAGCCAAAAAGGATTACTGTTTGAAAATGTGATTACTTTTTCAAAATAATTAAATTTTTAATAATAGAGATAAATGAGAATGCAAATGACTAAAATGATGAGTCTTTGATTAAAAAATGGCTTGCAACAAAAGTGTTGAATTTTTTACAGAATAGAATGATTTTTAACAAAATAATTGCATAATTTTTAATAAAATTGTTTTTATTTTAACTGAAAAAGACAAATTTTTAATCTAATAGTTAAATCCTCAACTGAAAAATGTAAATTTTTCTCCAAAAATGGAAAAATAAAATTTTCAGTCAGAACTTAATTGTCAACCCAAATAACAAACAAATTTCCAACAAAATAGTATAATTTTCACCAAAATGGAATTTTTAACAAAGTAGATCATCTTTTAACCAAGTAGTTTAATTTCCAAACACAAAACATTAGAATTTCAACCAAAAAGATTAATTTTCCACCAAAAAAGATTAAGTTTCAATAAAATACATTAATTTTTAGCAACAAAAATTAATTGGTAATTAAATACTTGAATTTTCTACCAAATATGAATCTTCAACAAAACAGTCGAATTTTAAAGCAAAAAATTACTTTTTAATGAAATTGTTTACTTTTAATAAAAATATATGAACTTTTAAACAAATAGTTGAATTTTCAACTAAGAAGACGAATTTTCAATCGAAAAATACAAACTTTTAACATAATATATGAATTTTCAGCCCAGAAGATTAATTTTGGGGCAAAAAGATGCATTTTCAACCAAATGCATTGATTTTCAACAACAAAAATCAATTTTCAACCATATGCTCAAATTGTTTTTTTACATTAGTTAAACTTAAAAAATGGCTTTCTAATGAAGTAGTTCTATTTTCAACCATTCAGTAAAATTTTTAATTAAAATAGTACTTTTACTACCGCGAAAAATAATTTATTTGAAAATTTTTAAGTGAAATTATTAATGCTCAAACAAAATGTGAATTTTTAATATATTTTCCGAATTTTCAACCATGCAGTTATATTTTTAATAAAAACAAGACATCTTAACTAAAAATTGATTAGTTTGATATTTCAATCGAAAAAGATTTAAATTTTTTATTAAAAATAGTTTAATGTAACCAAAGTGATGGATTTTTGAAGAAAAAGAATAATTTTCTGACAACAAAGATGAATTTTTAATAAAAATATATGAGTTTTTACTGAATAGTTGAATATTTGAATAAAAAAGTGTAATTTTCAAACAAGAAGATCAATTTTTTCCAAAAGGACAAATTTCAAAAAAAATAGTTACATTTCTGCCCCAAAAGGTGAATTTTCAACTAAAGACTTATTTTCTACCAACAAAAATTAATTTTCTACAAAATACATAAAATTGCAACCAATTATGTAGTTGAATTTTTAACCAAAGAAGATCAAGACGAATTGTCTAACAAAAATTTTAAATTTTAACTATACATGGTTAATTTATTACAACAATAAAAAAATTGCAACTATATAATTAAATTGTCAAACAAAACAATCAATTATCGGATAAAAATATGAATCACTAACCAAAATAACTGATTTTCAACAAAGTAGTAGTATGACTTCCAACGAAGTATTTTAGTTTGAAGAAAAATTTAATTTTTTCTCAAAAAAGTTGAATTTTTATTAAAATACATGATTTTTCAACTAAATAGTTGAATTTGCAACTAAAATGATCAATTCCCAACCTGAAATACAATAACTCAAGTTTTAATTTAAAAATTATGATTCGACAAAAAAAAATTAATTTCCACAAAATGGTTCAATTTTCAACCAAAGCGATTAATTTTCTAACTGAAATGATAAATCTTCAACCAAAAAAAGTGTTTTTTTTCTCACAAATAAGTTCAAGTTTTAACCACGTTGATGAATACTCAATAAGAAAGATAAATTCTTAGCAAAAAATTGAAAAGTTAATATATCAACCATGAAAGATTTTAAGTTTGCATAAAAAGGATTGAATTTAACAAACATGAGTATATTATGAACGAAAAAGATTTATTTTCTACCAATAAACAAAGTAACTAACATTTATTAAATCAGTTATTTTTAAATGCTATAATCAGTAAACTTTAATGATTAAATCAGTCATTATGAATGATATAATGTAATGTGTTAATTAGTCGTTAATGGTTAATTTGATTTATTTATCAAAATATAGGACTTTCATAAAGAATTTTAGTTTATAAATAATTTTTACGAGTTTATTCCAGCAGACCAATCAGTCACCTCTACTGACCGAAAATCAGTCATTTCAAGCAGCTATTTGATTCGATCAACAATATTGACTGTTTTATCTGTGAAAACGATTGGGTTTTCAGTATAAATGATTCATTCATCAGTATAAATAACTGATTTATCAGTAAAAACA
>JAUELO010000025.1:347024-367571 GCA_032357855.1 Amphibolips quercusostensackenii | reverse complement strand
TGGTGCCGGTCGGCCGATCACGATCGAGAATCTCGACACGATCCTCAGCTCTGTCGATCATACGCAACATACCTCACATCCTCATCTGTTCCTCTCTCTCTCTCCCTCTCTTTCTAACTCTCTCTCTATCTCTTTCTTTCTCATTCTCTCTTTGCCAGCTAAGTCTGAACACACCCATTATACTGAAAATGCGACTTTGATGATTGGGTGCGAGCGAGGCATGGAACCTTCAGGGCCCTATACTGAAGGTCCCATCATTCTACTCACTACCATCCCGTTTATGAGGAACTTCGTCCAGACTCCTCTAGATTACAAGTATAATGAAGAAGACTCTTTGCATTCATTAGAAGTCTACCCGTGTGGAAAAATATCCTGGCGCTGTGCCTGCCCAGACCAGACCGTCCAGTTTCCAGTCTTGACGCTGACCAGATGGTTTAGCCTGGGCCTAGACAAAAGTATAACTTTTTTTTGGCTAGCCCAAGTTAGATTGTAGAGTCAGCCGCTAGTTATTGGCTGTCCAGCAACTATTTGGAGGCCAGTCAGCCGCTGGCCGGACTCCCGTTATTTTTAGCCTTGCTTAAAGAATAACGATTTTTTTCTATAAGTGTATTTAGCTGATTAGCTCCAGTCCTGGGCCATAAAAGAACTTCTAGAACGACATTATAACTTTTATTGCTCTTGAATATCTAAGCAGAGCCAGTACTGGACCAGGCCAGACCTTCCCGACTAGACGGATCAGATAAAGTCAGACTTGGATAGACTAAGGCCAAACCTAGGCAAGACCAGATCTTCCAGTCTAGATATTCTAAATAGAGCCTAGATCTATCCAATCACTTAAAATAAAGAAAATTTTAGATCACCTGATATAATGCAATTTAAAATTAGTCTGATTTTATTTTTTTTCAATTTTAATTTCAATTGTTAACTTTTTTAATTATGAAAACATTTAGTTTACAATGCGTGATTCAAAAATCTTTTACTTTAAAAACTGTCTATTTTAGGTCTTTACTTTTAAGCGTACATTTTCAATTAGAAAAATTTCTAAACGCGATTTTCAAAGGCTTAACCAATTAAAAGTTGAAAGCCTTTGGAATTGAAATTTGTTGATAAAAAAGTTTGTAAGTTGATTGACTGTGAATATAAATTAATTAATTATTTTGAAAATAATACAGTAGTCCGAATTTTAAGAACTGAACAATAATTGATTTTACAAGACGATTCTGAATCTGTTAGAAAATAAAGAATATAAATATTTTTACCTTAAAAATTAACCTTTTTCTAATTCAGAAGCTCTTATTAGTTGAACAATTGTAAGACTTTTGACTAAACTTTATAAACTATTTTCAACTTTAAAATAATTCCAAATCCTATTTAAGTATTGTTTTGGTATAAAATATTCATGTTTTAACCCATTTAATTAAAAAAATTTATAATTAAGGAAAAAAAAAATTTGTTTAAAATTTAGCAATATTTAACTTTTTATTCAAAATGAACGATTTTAAATCTATCATATCAAACTAAATAATTTCAAATTGAATTGTTTAAAATTCAAAGCCTTGAATCGTTAAAATTTAAGAAAGCTGAATTCAAATTTTTAACTTTACAATTTTAGTTATTCAATTAAAAATTTGTCTAGCCTGATACTAAAATTGTTAAAATTTTATATATAAGCAACAATTAAACAATTATTAATTTAGGAAAAATCCGAGTACGTCCAAGAGATATTTAAAAGTTTTGAAAAAATTCGAACTAAATTTACAATTTAAACAGATAACATTTTAGACAAATGTAGATTTTTTTGAGATATTAAAATAAAACTTCAAAGCTTTTTAGAAAAATGTAAAAATCTTATAATAATCAGAAAATTATAAGGGTTCCTGGAAAAATTTTGTATGAATTTTAATTTTGAAAACCTAATCTTAAGAGAATACTTACAAATATTTTAAAACAGAAATAAATGTTGACGATTAAATAACAATTTAACAAATAATAATTTTTTATTCTAACAAATTAGTTGCAAGATAATTTTTCTAAAGATTTTTAAAATTGTCAAAAAATAATGTGGAAAATTTAAGGGCAGTTTTTTTTATTTTCAGAATTTAAAAGGCATGTTAGGAAAAATTCAAATAATTTTAAAAGCTATTAAAAAGTTTTGAAAAATGTTAAATAATTTGAAATTTGATAAGATTCTAAAAAATTTAAAAGAAAATATAGATAAATTTCAAGAGAATATTTCAAAATATTTTTAAAACTGTCAAAAAATAATCTAGAAGATTTATGGGGTAGTTTTTAAAATTTTCAGGATTTAAAAAGAATGTTACTAAAAATTTAAATAATTTTAAAAGCTATTTAGAAGTTGAAAAGATTGTTAAATTATACAACATTTGAAGATTCCAAAAAATTTAAAAGAAAATTTAGATTTTTGAAGATGGTGAAGTAAAATTTTTAAAATTGTTGAGGGTTTCGAAACGTTTCAAGATACTGAACATAATTTTTCAAAATTCCTAGCAAAATTTCTAAAGATTTTTTTATTTTAAAAACATAATTTAAAGAGAATGTCTAAATGATTCTAAAACAAAAATAATTTTGATAAATAAATCAAAATCAAATAATTATTACTTCAAAAAGAATTCGAGGAAGGTCAAGAGATATTTAGAAGTTTTAAAAAGATTCAAATATTATTTCGAATTCAAACAGACTGAAGTCTGTTTAAGTTCGAAATAATAAAAATAGCACTAGATGTAAAACAAAATGTAGATTTTTTAACATTTTGAAAAAAAATGTAGAAGCTTTTGAAGCATTTTGAAAGGGTTTAAAAGAATAAAAAAATTTATTTTAAAAGAATATTTCAAAAGATTTCAAAAATTTGTTTAAAAAGAATCAAAGAAAAATCTTGAAGATTTAAAGGTGGGTTATTTAAATTTTGCAGCAATTACAAAATATGTTGGAAAAAATTCAAATAATTATTAAAGATATTTCGAAGTAAAAAGAATTTGTAATAAATTAAAATTTAAATAGATTTTTAAATATTTACAAGAAAATGTCGATATCTTAAGGCTTAGGGATAAAATTTGGAAGTTTGTATACGAACTTTGAAACGTTTTAAGATGATAAAAAAAAATCTCAAGATTCCTGGAAAAATTTTAAATGATTTTCTGTTTCTAAATATTATTGAAGTAAAATTCATTAAAAAACAAATTTTTATGTGAAAATAACTATTAACAATTATTAATTCGTAACGACTCTGAATGAAAATAATTTATTGTTTAATATAAAAAATGTTCAGTTAAAAAAATATATTATCATTTAAATTAAATTTTTTAAATTTAAATTCGCAAAAAATGTTATAATTTTTAAGCCCTTTATTTTTGTTTTTTTTTTGCCGAAAATTATCATTGATGGTCGAGTGAAATATCTTTTAATATTCTAAAGCAATTTTTAATTATTTAAGAAATTCTATTTGTTATATAAATACGCAATATTCGCTTATGATTCTAATAGAAATAAGGCAAAACATTTTTATTTTTGGTCAAAAAGAAAAATTATCAATTTTATGAAATGATTTTTTTTCTCAAATAACTCCGAAATAATATCTTAAAGTTTTTTTCAGATTTTTTCCTGGAAACCTTAGAAAATTTTTTTTGATTGTCTTAAAATTTCTCGAAATTCGAAAAAACTTCAAAATTCTATTTCAGAGTTTTTTGAGAGCAAAAAATCATATCAAAATATCGATAATTATTCCACTTGACTAGAAATAACGATTTAAAAAAAAATGAGAATGATGCGCTCAAAGTTGCAGATTTCGTGCAAAATTGATATTTTTTAATTTTTGGGAACTCTTGCGGGCACTTTAGGTGTGGGCTAAGGGTAGAAATCCCATATGACTGATAGATAAAATTCTTCGTTGGAAAGTCTTCTATAAGAACTATAAGCTTTTCCGTAAAATTTTCCCAAACACACAGAACTTATTCCAAGAACCTCCAAAAGTGATTTTTTCCCATGTGTTTTACGTGGGAAATTCCGAGTGCCATGGGAAATTTCGAGTGCCGTGGGAAATTTCGAGTGCCGTGGGAAATTTCGAAAGAACAAAATTATGCAATTTTTTTGGTTTTGGAACGGAATTGGGTGGATTGTTTCTCTTTATGAAAAAAATTGATTTTAGATTACTTAACATCTAAAAATGTTTCTTAAAACAAGAAATTTAAAATAGTTCTACTTAGTTTCTTTTTTGTATGATTTAATTTTCCATAAAATTTCCCGTGGCCAAGTTAAACATCTAGATGAAACTCTTTTACTGCTCTTAAGCACATGTGCAGCTTTCAACATGCAATTAATTTCAATTATAAAAATATCATTGTCCTTTATAACGCTGGCAGGTGTTTCGCGGTCAGGGGTTAGTTTTTGTCGTCGGGACTTTGTGCTTACGACCTCAGAGCATGCATAGTCCCCAGAAAGCTTAAAAACTTTCTGAAGAGATTTCACTTTAGCTGAGAGAGTAAAAGATTTGAATATTAAATGTTTACACTAAATTTCTATAAAAATTTCCTGGAAATTTTTATCTGCAATATTTTTCAATTATTTATCTATTCTAGGCAACACACGCTCGCTGTGTGCGCGATTATTGAATATTTCAATCTTTTAATTAAGGTAAGTAGAGGCAGCGCCAAATAATAGGGCAAAGGTGACTTTGCTTATAACATCGCTATTATTTAACAATTTGAATTCCACTTTGCAGTCAATAATTCTATTTTATTATAGAGAAAGTGCTACTTACTAAAATCTTGAAAATTTGGTATTGTAAAAAAAAGAATATGCAGAAAACAGTTTTCGAATGACAGATAAAACGACATCAAATTATGTAACTATAATAATTAAACCTTATTCAAGTCCCAATTCAATTTGTCAACTAGGATATTTTAAGTTTTTCTCCATGATTTTTTTCTTATCTGTCTGAATGAATAAAAAAGTTTATAATTTATATTCTAGTAGTAAACTGTTTACAATATAATTATTTTCCAATATTAAAAATAATTAAAATTTTCTCTTTTATCAATAATGTTTAGAAACATTCATAAATAATTTGTGTCATCAAATAGAATTACTTATTTGAAATTTTGATTTAATACGCTGATGGTGCTGGAAATTGGTAATCCTAATTATTATTTAAATACACATAACCTCATTTAATATGTTCAAGGATTATGATAGAATCCTTTCATAATTTTTAAAAAATTTAGTCAGAACATCATGAACAAAATATTGCTGCCTTTATTATGGAAGACTTATTCACAATTTTATGTTTCTCTATTAGAAATAACCTTTTAGAATTAGAACTCCTTTTCTGGAAATTTCAATTACAAAAATTCCGGAAGAAAATAAACTAATAATAGCTAATTGAAACAATTTGCACGCAGTATCCAACCAATCAGGTGTTCAACAACAATGTAAACGAGATTTTCAAAAATTTCTTTCCGTCTATTATTTTAGATAGAATATAATGAAAAATTATTTCCGCTCTATAATTTAACCAATTTTCATTCAAAATAACAATTTGATTTCAGGAAAGCTATTAGGTCTACAAATTAATTTGGTGCCCCTTTTCCAGCTCACCAAACCCTTATACATAATCATTGGTGTTCTCCTCCTTTTCCTCCTTCTCTTTAACCTCCTTCTGGTACCCCTTTTCCAGCTCATTAAGCCCTCAGACATAATCATGAATTTTTTCTTCTCTCCTGGTTTCCCTTTCCCAGCTCTTTAAGCCCTCCGACATCATCATAAGTGTTATTCTCCTCCTTCTTTTCTTCCTCTTTCTCTTCCTTTTTCTCCTCCTCCTCCTGCTCCTCCCCCTAGTGCTCTTTTCTCATCTCTTCAAGACCTCAGACATAATCATAAGTATCCTCCTTCTTCTCCCCCATCTCATCTTCATCCTTCTCCTCCTACGCCTCCCCCTGGTGCCTTTTTCCAGCTTCTCCTGGTTATCCTTTTCTAGCTCTTTAAGCCCTCCGACATAATCATAAATGTTATTCTTCTGCTCCTCTTCTTTCTCTTTTTCCTCCTCCTCCTACTCCTCCCCCTGGTACCCCTTTTCCATCTCTTCAAGCTTTCAGACATAATCATAAGTGTCCTCCTTCTCGTCCTCCCCACCGCATCTTCCTCCTTCTCCTCCTACGCCTCCTCCTGGTGCTCCTTTTTCAGCAATGCAAGCTCTCGGACATAATCATAAGTGTTCTCCTCTTCCTACTCCTCATATTCCAACTCCTCCTCCTGGTGCCCCTTTTCGAGCTCTTTAAACCCTTAGGAATAATAGCTAGTGTCCTTCTCTCCTATTTTCCCTTTTTCAGCCCTCCAAACTCTTACACATAATCATAAGTGTCCTCCTCCTTCTCTTACTACTCCTCCTCCTACTGCCCCCTTTCCAGTTCTTCAATCGCTCAGACATAATAACTAGTGTTCTCCTCTCCTGGTTTTCCCTTTTCAACTCTTTAAGCTCTTAGACATAATAATAAGTGTCCACCCCTCCTAGTGCCCTGTTTCCAGTTCTTTAAGCCCTTAGACATAATTACTAGTTTTTTTCCTCTCCTGGTATCCCTTTTTCAGCTCTTTAAATCCTAAGACAAATGCATAGGTGTTCTTCTCGTCCTGGTGACCCTTTCCAGCTCTCCAAACCTTCGTACATAATTATAAGTACGAAGCTTCCGGAGTCCTAGCGGAGTCCGACGGAGATATCTGCGATTAATCACGGAAAGTTTACCTCAGTTCGGAATACCTACTTTGTGTTTACCCTGCTTGACCGATTACCTGCAACATTTCGTACCCTTTGTTTTTTCTGTGAAGGCACCGAATTAATTTGTAAAACTAGTATTTATTACTGTGTTGGAGTTAATTGGTGTATTTCAGTGACCTTCGTTTCTTCGTATTTATTTAGATAGATAGATAGATAACGTATATTTTTCGGCCTGCTGGCCTTGAAAAATTGACTTGCTTACACTTCCACTTTTTCACAGAATTTTCTTAAAAACTAACCTTAACAATAAGCATCCATTTATACCTTATCTCTAAAGCCGCTTGTTCTGATCGTCTCCCCTTCTCCGCTTCGCCTCGCACGCATCACCTCACCTCGCACCCTACTACCTCTGCGACTAATACGTAATTCTTAAATGCTATTTACAATATCTGCAGTTTACTTATACTTATTTCCTCTCTTATTTACAATTTCTCCTTCTCCATACCTCTTCCTTCTTTTCGTCCTCCTACTCCTCCTACGCCTCCTCCTGGTGCCCCTTTTCCAGCTCTGCAAGCTCTCAGACATAATCATAAGTGTTCTCCTCCTCCTATCTCTACTCCTCCTTTTGGTGCCCCTTTTCCAGATCTTCAAGCGCTCAGATATAATTACTAGTGTCCTCCTCTCCTGGTTTCCCTTTTCCAGCTCTACAAGCTTTCAGACTTAATCATAAGTGTCCACCTCCTCCCCCTTTTCCTCCTAGTGCCCCTTTTCCAATCCATTAAGCCTTTAGACATAATTACTAGTTTTCTTTTCTCCTGTTTACCCTTTTTCAGCTCTTTAAACCCTCCGACATCATCATAAGTGCTCTTCTCGTCCTAATGACCCTTTTCCAGATGTCTAAACCCTCCGACATAATTATAAGTACGAAGCGTTGCAGGTAATCGTTCAACCAGGGTAATAGACAAATAATTACTCCCAATTCAGGTAAACTTTCCGTGTTTACAGGCCTGCCACGTGCTGACACTAGTGGTGTCCGCCGGAGATATCTGCGATTCATCACGGACAGTTTACCTCAGTTTGGAATACCCACTTTGCGTTTACCCTGTTTGACCGATTACCTGCAACATTTCGTACCAGCAGTTTTTTCCGTAAATGCACCAAATAAGTTTTGAGGCCTGATATTAATTAGTAAATTGGAGTTATTCGGTGCAATAAAGTGACCTTTGTTCCTTGGTTTTTATTTACAGAATATTCTTTAAATCATCAATATAAAAAGAAAAACTTAATTAACATTCTTTTAAGTTACATATTCAGCGTGATTCTTAGGAACGGAAATCATACTGCATTCATCAGTTGATAATTTCATGTATTCGACTCATAAAAAAGTAATAAATTCAGCATGATATTTAAGCGAAGTTTCAGAGAATAATTTACGACGCGATGGTCTATCATTATCATTAAAATTTTCTGTGCATGTGTTATTAAATTTATGCGTAAGCACAGACTGAGTTAGTATTTTCACAGAAAAAATACATGAATGACAAGGCGAAACTAACAATTATTCTGTACTCTTCTACTTTAATTCAATTTATTTATTACTTTGCAACAATCTTACATCACTCTAAGTTGAGTTTTGTGATATTCGTGGATAATGATGACAGGCAATTTTATTACTCTGCATTTCTGCATTTTAAGTGTAAGTATTATATAGGTAATGATTGTATGAATTTATAATAATTGAAGCGGTCTTATAATGTAATAACACACATAGTAGTTGGAATATTATTTTAGCTAACGGTGCAGAACATGGATTCAAGAACTAAAAATTGCACATTTTTTTTTCTTTCCTTATTTTTTTATGTGTACCTTTTTTTAAACTCTAAACTACATGCTTCCTTTTGCTTAATATAAATTCTTCGAAGAAGAGAAAAAGATAAACTAGCTTTGTATTTTATATCGGGTATTTCTACTTTGTTTGTATTTACAATTTTATGGTGATAATTTGATTAAAGCTTTACTTTCTTATTATAATTAATATGCAAATATATTTGCTTCCTCTTAAAGAAAGTCAAAATAACTAAATAAAAATAGGTCAATTGAAAAATTTTGAGTCAAGGAGTATTTTCTATTCTTGAATGAACTTCGAATTATTTTGATGAAAAAAATGTTCTGTTTATAACCGATTTTTTAAATTATATAATTTCTTATAACTTCCGTACTCTCCAAGATAATATATTAATATTATAGGTCAGTATATTTGTCTCGAATCAAGAAATCCTTTTTGTTTTCTGCATCAATTTTAAATTATGTTAATGAAAAAGGATTCTCCATGAAAAGCTGATTTTTCGAATATTATAAATGACTATAACTTCCTTACTGTTCAATAAAATAATTTAATATCATAGGTCAATCGATTCATTTTAAATCAACGAATCTCTCTATTATTGCATTAACTTTAAATTATATGAGTAAGAAAATTTGTACCATAAAAATAAATTTTTTTAATAATGTAAAACACCATAACTTCCTTACTCTTTAATAAAATAAATTATTATTTAGGTCAATCGATTCAATCACTTTATTAACTTTAAATTTGGTAAATGGCAAAGGTTTAACCCTAAAAAACTGATTTTTTAAATTTTACAAATGACCATAACTTCCTTACTTTCCAATGAAATTAATTCATACTATAGGTCAATCGATTAATTTTAAATCCACGAATATCTTTATTCTCGCAACAACTTTAAATTATGTGAGTGAGAAAATTGTTAATATCAAATCGATTTTTCAAATGATATTAATTGACATAACTTCCTTACTCTTAATAAAAATGTATTTATATTATAGGTTAATCGATTTGTCTTAAATCAACAAACCTATTCTGTTCACGCATCAGCTTTAAATAATGTGAATCAGAAAATTTATTCTACTAAACTCGATTTTTCAAATAATATAAATTACCATAACTTAGGTACTCTTCGGTCAGATGTATCAATATTATAGGTCAATCAATGCATCTTGAGGCAAAGCCTATTTTACATGCTTGCATCAACTTCGAATTACGCAAATGGAAAAAGCTTAATTATTAATACCGATTTTTCAAATACTTTAAATGCCCATAGCTTCCTTACCCCATGATAGAATGTATTTATATTGTAGGTTAATCTACTCGACTCAATTTTAAGAATTTTTTAAATTCTTGCATTAACTTTAAATAATGTTAATAAGAAAATTTTTAATATAAAATCGATTTTTCAAATAATGTAAATTACCATAATTTCTTTAATCCTAATCAACTTTGATTTGGGTAAATAAAAAAAGTTCTTCCATAAAATGCAACCGTTTTCAAGTTATCATTGAAAATTTATATTTTCTTTTTATTAAAAATTCATATAATTTATTAAATATTTGTCTTTTTTAAATAGAAAATCAATTTTGTTTGATTTAAAATCAACCTGTTTTAGGTGAGGATTCAAGTATTTCGCTTTAAAGTTTTGTATTTAATTCAACTACCTTTAATCATTTTTTTAAATACCAACAATTACATATTTTGTTAAGAATTGAGTTTCTAAGTTAAAATTTCTTTTTTGTAAATTTATTAAAGTCACCAAAAGTTTGAATATTTGCTTGAAAATTTAACTTCTTGGTTAAAAATTAACTGACAAAATTTTTTGATTGAAAATATGTGTAAAAATTTCAATTATGAATTGGTCTTTTTAGTTTTAAAATTCAACTATTTAGTTGAAAAATTGATGTGATTATTGAAAATTTATCCCTTTTGGTAGAAAAATAATTATTTAGTGCAAAATTTAACTGTTCGTTTACAAATTTATGTCTTTTCTTGAGAATTCGTCTTTCTTTAAAGAAAATAATTCTTTTTGATTAAAAATTCAATTATTTGGTTGAAAATTTAACTGTCTTGTAGAGAGCTTACTTTTTTGAACTGAAAATTCCACATTTTAAATCACGTTTGTTTTCTTTATCGTCTGAAAAATCTTTCTTTTTGGTAGAAAATTCAATTCTTGTGAAAAATTCGTCTTTTTGATTTGGGAATTCATCTGTTTTAGTAAAACATTTCTTTCTCTGGTAAAAAATACAACTGTTTGATTTAAAATAAATCTTTTTTTATTGAAAATTAACTTATTTATTAAATATATATTTTTTTGGTGAAAATTTATTTGTTAACTAACAGTTTAACTATTTTTTTTTAAATTCAACCTTTTATTAAAAAATTAACTTTTGCGTTACAAATTCAACTGCTCTGTGAAAAATTTATTTAATCGAAAATATAACTTTTCCATTTATAATTAAAAATTCATTTTTTTAATTTTTGGATTTAACTATTTGGTTGAAAAATTATATTATTAATGGGAATTTGTCTTTTTAGTGAAAATTAATCTTTATAGTTAAAAATTGAACGATTTTCTTGCAAATTAATGTACCCAGCGGGCACAAACCTTGAAGAACGTCACTAGAACGGCGCCCACTGGGTACTTTTCTGAAAATTCGTCTTTTCTAGTAGAAAATTTAACTGGTTTGTAGAAATTTCGTCTTTGTGGCTTGAAAAAATACATTTTTAATTATATTTTTTTTCTCTATCATCTTTTGTGTTAAAAATTTATTTTAAAACAGTTAAAAGTGTGTTAAAAACTCAACTGTTATTGCAGAAAATTTTTTAAAATAAAAATTTAACTATTCCACTAATTTTTGGAAAATGATATCTTTTAGTTTGAAAATTTAACTATTTCTTCAAAATTTCATGTTATTTTTGAAAATTTATCTTTTTTGGTAGAAAATTAATCTTTCTGGTTTCAAATTTATCTTTTTCGTTTGAAAATTCAATACTTTAGATGATAATTTTTCACTTTATAGTATAAAAAATCTTTCTTGGTTTGAAATAAAATTCTTGTTTAAAATTCGTCTTCTTGATTCAAAAATTCATCTCTTTTAGGAAAACTCTCATCTTTTTTGATTAAATACAACTGTTTGGTTGAAAATTAATCCTTTTTGATAATGGATTTGACTATTTCGTTAAAATAATTCTTTTTTGGTCAAAAATTAATTTTTTCAACTAAAAGTTTAACTATCCACTTAAAAATTCATCTATTCGGTTGAAAATAAAATTTTCAATTAAAAATTCAACTGTTTTGAAAAAAAAATTTTGTTGTTGAAAATGTTCCTATTTCAGTAATTGTTAAAAATTTATCCTTTTTAGGTCATAAATTTATCTATTTGGTTCAAAATTAATGTATATTGTTAAAAATTCGTCTTTTTTGGTAGAAAATTAATCTTCTCGGTTTGAAAAAAATATTTTTGATTGCTAATTATATTATTGTTGAAAAATTAAACAATTTATTTGAAAGATCGTCTCTTTGTCTTGAAAATTTAACATGTTAATTTGATCCGCAAGACCATGCTGACACAGGTCGCGGATTGATCTCGCTAGCAATCACCCCAAGCGAAGAGCTTCGCAAAGTCACCAAATGTCATGGATCATACAAAAATGGGCAAACTGGCTAATAATCTCATAGTGAAATTTATAATATTTTCTTTAACCACATCTACTAACTAAAAGTAAGTTACTAACTAAACTAAAGATCTCTACAAGAGCCTATTAAAACAAGATAGAAATCAATAATCAAAATAATAATAATAATTTAAACAAGGATAGCATTAACTAGAACTAAATTCCATATTTGTATGACACGGGATACAATTTTTATAATTTTTCCATCCCTTTTTATCTCTTTTTAGCCAAAATTGTTGAATAAAATTGAAGTCAAGTATAATAGTAACTATCTTAGAAGCATAAAATGGCAAATTGTTAGACCGATGACATTCTTATTCTTCTCTCTATTTGATGGAATTTTCAGGGGCTAGTAGAGGATTTGCTGGTACAGCAGAATTTGGCAGGAAGCTTTTATCTGGACGTGTGGTTGCGAGTGGCGACTGCGTACACCTATTTGTCACAGGAAGACTTCGCAGTGACTCCCCGAGTTCTAAGACCGGATATTCTTTCTTTGTACTTGCTTCCTCTCCAGGGACCACTCCATCTCTCCACCTTGAACTAGATCTTCGACTCGCAAAGTATAGCAACTAACCCCCGTTAAAGAGGTAATTTGTGTCGTGGACAATCTGGTGGGCAGTCGACACTTTCACTGCACTTTCTTTCTTAGAGAAAAACTGACCAACTCGATTTTATAAACAAAAATATAAAAGGTGCTTTTGTTTGAAAATATTCTTTTGTATTCAAATAAGTTTTATTTACAGGGAGTCATCGTGGCTCAGACGGTATCGGATTGTCTTATGTCCCAACACTGCTGGCGCCACGCTGGCGCGGGTTCGATTCCCTAATCAGGAAGCGAGGCTAGATGTGCTTTCAGAACGTTTCGCTTCTGTTTCTTTGTATATTGCCCCATAGATACCCTACAGTATATAATTAACCCTAGAGTACAGTCGCTTAAAGCTTCAGCAGTTGACGCGGCTATAAACGTAAAATTGGTTAAAAAATTCGTTTTCACTAACAGAAAAAATTTTATAACCGAATTGTTCAATTTTCAACCGAACAGATGGATTTTTAACTTGAAAAATTAATTTTTCAAAAAGTAACTTAGTTTTCAACTAAAAATTATTAATTTTTAACTATTAATGAAATAATTAAAATTTTAGTTCAAGAACTTACTTTTAGACAAAAAAGAGGATTTTTGAAAAAAAACAGGTAAATTTTAAACCAAAGAGATGAATCTTTGACAAATAAAATGAATTTTTGACAAAGTGGTTCAACTGTTAACAAAGCAGATAAATTTTCTATTAAAAAAAAATTATTTGCAACAAAATATATAAATTTTTAACCAAATTGCTGAATTTCTATCAAAAAAAATCAATTTTTAACGAAAAAGTTATTAGTTTAATTGTCAATTAAAACCGATCGATTTTCAACCAAAAATATAATGTTTAAATTTTCGTTCGAAAAATTAATTGTCAACTAAAAAAGTGAATTTACAATAAATCAGTCAAATTTTCCACCTAAGAGAAAATAATATTTAACTAAAATGATAAATATTGAATAAAAAAAATTAATTCTTAACAATGTAGTTTAATTTCACTCAAGCAATAATAATTTTTTTTTATAAAAAAAAATCAATTCTCAACAAAAATTGTAGTAGTTGATATTGAAACAAAAAAGATTTCAATTTCAAATAAAAAACAGCTGGTATTTAAAGCAGAAAAATTCCAATTTTTTGATCAAAAAGTGTTGAATTTAACCAAAAAAGATGAAGTTTCAAAAAACATATAGAATTTCAACCAAGCAGTTGATTTTTTAAATAGATATATCAATTTAAGCTAAAAACGATTAATTTTCAACCAAAACTGGAATAGTTGAAGTTTTAGTTGAAGAAATTGATTTTCAACTATAAAAAAGCGAATTTTTAACAAAATAATTAATTTTCAACCAAAGAAATTAATTTTTAACCAAAAATTTGAATTTCTAATTAAGTAATTATATTTTCAACAAAAAAAGATTAATTCTCAATGGAAAATTAAATGGGTAGATATTGAACTAGAAACAATAAATTTCCAGAAAGAATGGATTATTTCAATTCTAGTTAAGAAAAATGATTTTCTATTTAAAAACAAAAAATTTTAAACAAAATAGTTAAATCATTAAACAAATAGTAAAAATTTTAACAAGAAAAGATGACTTGAACCAAAGTTAGTTGTATTTTCTTATAAGGTAATAGGAGAAAGAGAGTGAAGTCATTTTTTAAATTATTTCTATTCATTGTTATTTATATTTTTTAATTCTTATGCTCAAAGTCATATTCTGTAATAACTGTGTTACGCTTATTGAAAACCTTTCGCCAAAATGAATATAAAAAGTCTTTTTTCAGTTTTCACGACATTTTTTGTTCTTAATTCTATAATCTAAATGAAAAATGTACTCAAGAACAGAAGTTCTTTTATAATATTAATAATAATAATAATTATTATTAATATTATACCATCCAGCCATAGCCCTTTCAGGATGAGCGTGGTATAGGCAGGGGGGCATAGATTTTTAAATTAATCTAGAATTCCCGTCTAGTTTATTTAAAAGAGACTTTCGTTCCGCAGCACTGCTTCGGTTCATGTCGCTAATCAAACTCTCTAGCAATCACCCTAGACGAAAAGCTTCACAAAGTCATCAAGTAAAGCTCTCAACTCAGGCTCATTAGTTTCCAAGGTCTTTTGTTTCAACTAAAACAACTTATAATTCAGTCCCATTCTGGAATAATTTGCTAAAAAATCTTTTTTATTTTTATTTTGCCTGATGAATTTGTATAACTTGTAACAAAATTTATATTGAAATGATCATTAAGATCTGCAGATCGTAAATGACGATCGAATGCTGATTTACCTTTTCCCACTCGAGAGCGACTTTGGGATAAATCCAGGATGGGACTAAATCCCTATTTTACTTAACTGTTCGTTGGGGAAGTCGGTCGTGTACTAAATTTAAAGGTAAAACCTCTGCCTTTGTAGCCGAATCTCCGCGCTGAAAGAGACTGCCCTATACCACCTAGGACCATTCAGTGGATTTAAATGGAGCTCAACCGCGGTTAACTCGATCGGTGCTTTTCAAAGTCTCCTGGAAAGAAAAGTCCTTCGCCCTAGCTTTTTATTGATTTGCATAGAAATGGATCTTCAATACATTCTCAAGCAAAATTATTTATCTATCTGCACTTTTAATCGGGCGTCAAAAAAATTTGTTTCAGTTTGAAAGTTAAGAAGATCAAGAAACAAAATTAGTGCAAAAGGACTGAAACATCCCCAAAAATAACATTCTCGATACTGTTGAATTCCCGAATTGAAAAATTTTATGATCTTCTTATTGTCCAAACAGTTTATGATATTACATAATTAGAAAATTTCCAAATAATAAAATTTTCGAACAGTTTATAATATTACTGAATTGGAAAATTCACCTTAGTGAAGATAGCACTACGAATCCGGTTATCCAATTTTTGATAAGCGGAATCGTTTTTGGGTCGTATATGGGTGTTTCGGATTTAATTTTTATCCTTCCGGGGTCAATAATGTAAAAATGGGAGAATTTTCAAATTTTGCGTGCTAACTTCACGCTGGCACCACAAATATTGTTTATTGAAAAAAGTTTATATAGCATTCGTTTGTGGGTCGCTTGTGGGTGTTTCCGATTTCGCTTTTATTGTTTTGGACGCAAAAATGGGAGCATTTTTAAAATTTGTGTGCAACTTCACGTTTGCACTGCAAGTATTTTTTTTCATTTCTTATGCCAATCGTTTGTGGGTATTTTGGAGTCCAGTTGCAGTGTTTCGAAATTAAAATTGTGAGAATTACAGAACTTTGAAAAATATAAATGAGAGCTTACTGCGCACGCACTTCAGGCATTGTGCTACATCCAATGGCGCGCTTATTTTAATTGCAGTAAAAGTACAATGTTTGATTACTGGATAATTAGATAATAAATTCAAATGTTAAAGCAATAAATTAAATACAGTATTATAAATGTACCTCAAACAACAATCACAATACATACTATTTTCTTTTTTAATCTTCTAATTATTTAGAAGTATTTTTTACTTCATAACAGCAGTTTAATTATGTTTCTAATTTTGACTATCAGACAGTTATACTATAAAAATAAGTATAATATAAATTTAATTTTGCAACTATTCGTTCGTTATGGCCTTACAAAGTTCACCTTCAGACAATTGTATAATTCGTTATAATATAGAGTTCTTAACACAACTCATAATCAGTAATAATGCTAGCTTTATTTTTCTTTTAGTCTAAACAATCTTTACTTTTTATAATATAAAGGCATATGATACTTCACCATAAGAGCACTTTAGGAAGTAAGATTGCCTTATTTCAGCAAAAAATATTTATTATTAATATGTTTATATATTATGTTTACGTCGTGTGACTTCTCTGAAGCAGACGTCATATAACGCAAAATTTTAAATTTGATTAACGAATAATTTGCATAAGTGTACATTAATAATTTACGTACGTGTCAGTAAATAATGTCAAAGATATGTTTAAGTTAGCAAAAATATCTTAAACTGACTGAAAGATTGTGTAAGATTATCGATAGTAAAAACTTATGTGCCTTAATGATTCGTTTTTATAATTAGAACTGTTTTATAGTATTTTTATGTTTAATAAAAATTCATATATTTAATATATAATATATATTATATATATATATATATATTTTTATATAATATATAAATAAAATAAATCTAATAATGAGAAGCAAAAAATGTACACTTTAGGAGACGCAATTTTTATTTTTATATCATAGATGAACTTTTAGGATAAACTTTATTAAATAACTTTAAAGATAAAAATGAAGATCATCATTTTATTATTAGTTTTTAGAGGTGGGGGGTCTTTAAGGCCGGTTTTTGACCCAAGATAGATTTGGGCCAAAAAAATCGAAAAAAATACCTACAGTGTCTACTAAAAATAACAAGTCGATTCCATCCTAAACGGGTTACACTCACCCTTATTCACCCCCACCACCCCTTAAAAAAATAAAAACTTCACCGCTTGTATACAGCGTTTTTGGAATGATTCAACATCGTCAAACATTTATTTGCTTAATAAAGTACACTATGATCTCTCAATGAACTACCTTCACTCTTTATCACCATTTTTAGCCTTCCCCCCCATTTCGTAAGGAGGGTGGATAGGGTGGATTTATTAATTATACATGTGCAGGGTATGTCAGTTGACCTCCATCACATCCGTTTCAAGGTCATTCGAAGGTCAAACTGTAAAAAAGCCGATGGAAAATCCAGAAGAAGACATTTATAGGTTATTGGGGTCGCTGAATTTGAATCCGAGGTCCGTTGACTCCTATAACATCAAAGTCAAGGTCATTTTAAGGTCAAAACGTAAAAAAGCCGACAAAAAATCCTAAAAAATACATATATAAGTTTTTTGGGTCCTCCGTCTCCACCCCTGCAAAGACCTCTATATGACCTTAAAGGATGAAAATATTCTCTAATCTGGATTCAGCGACCTCAAAAACGTATTTGTACAGTGAAAAAAATTACATATTTTGTATTTACATACCATGCACATAAGTAATTAATAAAACCACCCCCTGCACCCTTCTCAAGGTAAGGGGGGTTTTAAAAAAGCTATAAATGGTAAATAAGAGTGAAAATAGTTCATAGAGAGTTTATAGTGTATTTTATTAGGCAAATAGAAGTTTGAAAGTGTCGAATCTTTCAAAAAACGCTGTATACTAGCGGTAAAATTTTTATTTTTTGTAAGGGTGGTGGGGGTGAATAAGGGGTAAGGGTAGTCCGTTTATGGTGGAATAAAATTTTTATTTTTAGTAGACACTGTAGGATTTTTTTTCGAATATTTTAGCCTAAATCTAATTTGGGTCAAAAACGGGCCTTAGAGACCCCCCACCTTTAAAATTTTTTTAATCTAATACATATACCTAATGAAAATATAACACATTGAAAATATAGATTTAAATATTGCACACTTATAAATCTGAAAAGTTTAAGAGTAAAAATTTTGTAATAGGTGCCTTTAAGGGCTTGTAACATTTTACCATAAGAGCAATTTAGCTTCGCCAACTTTGCGTCTATAATAATAAATATTTTTTTTTAAATTAGTCAATTTTACTTTCTAAATTGTTTTCATGGTAAAGTATCATATGTCTTTATATTATAAAAAATCAAGGTTGTTTGAACTGACAGAACAAGAAAGTTAGCGTTATTACTGATAAAGAGTTCTGTGAAGAACTCTTTATCATAACAAATTATACAATTGTATAAAGGTGAACTTCGTGAAACCATAACGAACAAATGGTCACAAAATTAAATTTATAATTAACCTATTTTTGTAGTAAATACCGCCTCGTTGTCAACATTAGTAAATAATTAAACTACTGTTATAAAGTAAAAAATACTTCTAAATAATTAAAAGATTAAAAAAGAAAGTAGTATGTATTGTGATTGTTGTGCGAGTTAAATTCATAATACTATATTTGATTAATTTCTTCAATATACAAATTTATTATCTAATTCTCCAGTAATCAAACATTGCACTTTTACTGCAATTTAAATAAGCGCGCCATTGGTTGTAGCACGATGCGTGAAGTGCGTGTGCAGTGAGCTCTTATTTATTTTCTTCAAAGTTTCGTAATTCTCACAATTTTAATTTCGAAACACTGCAGCTGAACTACGAAATACCCACAAACAACCTACAAACGATTGGCACAAGAAATTTAAAAAAATACCTGCAGTGCAAACGTGAAGTTAGCAAACGAATTTTAAAAATGCTCAGTAGGAATAGAATAGAGAAAAAATAATATTTTCAGATGAAAATGAAAGAGTGTGAATTGTTTAATTTTTTTAAATGTGCAAATTTTCCATCGAGAGTAGTGACCAACGAAATAATAGGTTTATCTCCGAAACCAATTCTTTTCAATTTCCTTAACGATTGCCACTTGTGTTGTATTCCATGCAGGCGAACAGATTTTCCACTTTTCAATTCGTCTTAATCCTGCTGCCTATTCGATCAATTTAATTCTCTCTAATCTGTCCACAAAAGGTGTGCACTTACATGGTTTCTATTCCTTCTTGTAGAATATAAGTTTAGAAATTTCAATTTTTTTGACTGATATCTAACTTAAGTATTAGTTATATAATGTCATTTATGATATCATTAGAACATTATAATCTGTTATATTTTTAACGATACAATCGATGAATAAAAAATGTTTATACAATTTACCTAAATTCTTTTTTTCATTTATTATTCAGAAATGAAATATAATATTTATTCATGTAAAGAAATGAACTTAATTCAATTCACAGTTGCGTCTTCAGAGTGACATTATTCTATTCCTTTCTATTCTTTTTTTTTTGCATTTCTCCACTTTTTAATTCCTCCCAATACGCTTCCATTGAATTTTCCTAACTCGATTAAAATAAATAGGTTTTGCTTTTTTTCTACTCGTTGGTGAAATTTAATACGGAAGAAAATTCGCGTATTAATGGAAATTCAGATTCTGAATTTTTATGAATTCTTCTCTTCTTACCGGGTGCTCCCACTTTTGCATTTTTGAGTCTAAAACAATAAAAGCTAAATCTGAAACACCCACAAAACGACCCACAAGCGAATGATATAGGAACTTTTTTCAATAAACGATATTTGTGGTGCCCGCGTGAAGTTAGCACGCAAATTTGGAAAATTCTCCCATTCTTACATTTTTGACCCCGGAACGATAAACACTTTATGGAGGTATCAATACCTCTTAGTCTCAAAAATGTAAATTAGGTTAAGGATAGAGAAGAAAGAGAATTAAAAAGACGAAACAGGTGCAAATAAAAATAGACAATCTATAGAAACCGGAAGTGCGAATAGCTTTTCAGAATAAGGTAAGCGAACGCGTAGATATGGCGACTTGGGAGACACCAATCTAGAACGCTAATCTAAACGCTAAATTAGGATCAATGCCATTTAATGCTGTTCGCAGTTCTGTTGCAGTTTCCATTTACACCAATTCTAAACGTAGGCCACATAAACACCATCAGAGGGGTGCTCCAGCTGACAACAGTCAGTGTTCATGGCGATGATTCTTACTTCTTAAGGTGCTTCCTCAGGTTTGATTTTTAGACCATGTATTTTATTATGGATGCCACTTCTACAAGGATGAATTTTTTGATGTAATATTTTAACCACATAATCTAAATGGCAAAATGAATGTTGTGAAAGCGTTTTTTTGGGGGGCAAAATGGTCTTGTTGTGTTTTTTTTTTTTTCAAA
>JAUELO010000025.1:304230-322944 GCA_032357855.1 Amphibolips quercusostensackenii | reverse complement strand
TTATAGTAAACATTTTTTCATTAACAAACTTCTAAATTGGTGCAAGGATATAAAAGATTCCTTGTCTCAAGACGAATCGATTGACCTATAATATTAATACATTTCATCAAAGAGTAAGAAAGTTATCTCTATTTATATTATTTTAAAAATCGATTTTTATAGTAAAAATTTTCTCATTTTTAAAATTTTAATTTGATGTGGGAATAAAAAAGATGTATTGATTTGAGACAAATTGTTTGGCTTATTATGTTGATACATTTTACTGAAAAGTAAGGAAGCTATTGTAATGCATAAAATTTGAAAATACGGTTTTTTATAGTAAACATTTTTTCATTAACAAACTTCTAAATTGGTGCAAGGATATAAAAGATTCCTTGTCTCAAGACGAATTGATTGACCTATAATATTAATACATTTCATCAAAGAGTAAGAAAGTTCTCATTTTAATAATTAAAAGTTGATGTGAAAATAGAGAAGATGTGTTAATTCAAGGCGAATCGATTGACCTATAATGTTGGTAATTTTATTGAAGAGTAAGAAGGCTGTGATAATGCATTAAATTTTAAAACACGGTTTTTTATAGTAAAACTTTTTTTTTAGCATGACTCAAAGTTAATGCAAAAATATAAACGATTCCTTGATTCAAGACGAATCGATTGACCTATAATATTGATACATTTTATCAAAGAGTAAAAAATTTATCGCTATTTATATTATATTAAAAATCGGTTTTTATGGGAAAAATTTTTTCAGACGCATAATTTAAAGTTGATGTGAAAATAGAAAAGATGTGTTTATTTAAGACGAATCGATTGACTCTTATTATTAATACAGCTTATTGAAGAGTAAGGAGGCTATGGTAATACATAATATTTAAAAAAACGGTTTTTTTCTAGTAAAATTTGTTTTATTAACATAATTCAAAATTGATTCAATAACGGAAAAAATTTTATGATTTCAGGCAAATCAAATGACCTACAATATAAATACACTAAATTATTTATTTATTATTATTAATAATAACTTTACAGAAACATTCTGACAATTTTTGTAAAAAAAATTCATAAAGCTAAGAAAGGGATAGTGTGCGACAGAATTTTTTCCTCCCCTTTTCCAGCTGGAAAAATTACCCTTTCAAATACAAAATTTGTCTTGTCTGATTTGTCATTGTATTAAAAAAAAATGTATTATTTTGTAATCTTGTATTTTTTTTGTAATTTTCTATTATTTAATTGATCAAGATAAAAAATTTAGTTTGTCTATTATTTAAGAAATCACTAAGGCTTTCTCTATGAGGAAGCAAATCCATTTGCTAACAGGAAGCAAAGCGCCCGTGAAATGAGCACCATAAATAAAGGGAAACGCTCGAGATCGAATTCACAGCTAGTTTTGTTTTTTAGAGATTAGTTTTTTAAGACAGAAAATTTAACTATTTAGTTCATAATTAATCTTTTGCCTTCAAAAATTTAACTAGTTGGTGGATAATTTATGTACTTTGTGGAAAATTCGTATTTTTTTTTTAGAAAATTAATCTTTGCGGTTGAAAATTCATCTATTTGGTATAAAATTTAACTATTCCAGTTAAAGATTCATCATTTCAGATGAAAATGCATTACTTAGGTTGCAAATGAAACTTTTTGGTTGAATATAAATAAATAAATTCTTTCAAATAAAATTGATGTGGGTACGGTATATTAAATTGAATTTGAAACGCCTCAAATTCTTAACATTTCAAGTGAAAATATTGCCCTTTTAAAACAATAGGCGACTTTTTAACCAAGTAGATCATTTTTCAACTAAAAAGATTATTTTCAGCTAAAAAAATCATTTTTCTACCAAAAAGGTCAATTTTTTTAACAAAATACATGAATTTTCAACCAAACACTTAAACTTTTAAATGTAAAGAATTATTTTTCAACCGAAAATCGAATAAATAAATTTTTAGTTGGAAACAAAGAATTTCAACTACAAAAAACAAATTTTAACAAAATAGTAAAATGCCTAACCAACACAGATTACTTTTAATCAAACAGTTGCATTCTTAACCAAAAGAGAGATAATTTTTACCAAAAAAGATGAATTTTTAAACCAAAAAGACGAATTTTCAACTCAAAAAAAGAATTATCCACCAAACGTAAAATAGTTAAATTTTTATTTAAAAAAATTTTAACCAAAAAAGCGATTTCTCGATAAAATAGTTAAATTTTTAAGCCAGGAGATGATTCATCGACCAAAAGAAATTATTTTTTGATAAAGTAGTTCAACTTTTCACCAAACAGTTGAATTTTAAACTGAAAAAGATGAATTCTTAATGCAAAATGTAATTTTGAAATAGAACTGACATTTTCTTGTTTGAATCAAAAAATATTTTCATTGTTGATCGAAACCAAAAATGAAAAATTTTCTACGAAAATTTAATATAAAATTTTCATTGAAAAAGTTCATTTTAAAAAACAAAATATGAACTTTTAATAAAATAGATACATTTTCGAGTAAAATTATAAATCTTCAACACCAACAAAAATGAATTTTCAACAATGTAGTTTAATTTTCAACCAGATAGATTTATTTTGAACAACAACAGAAAAGAAGGAAAATTACCTACAAAATATTTCGGTTTTTAACTACTGAAGAGATGAATTTTTAACCGAAATGATAAATCTTGAACAAAAAAAAAATGAATTTTCAAAAATGCAGTTCAACTTTTCACAAGGTCGTTTAATTTTTCACTAAAAAAGAGAAATTTAAAAGAAAAAAGTATATTCAAATTTAATAAAAAAAGCAAAATTAATTGTCAACGAAAAATGTAATAGCTGATACTTTTATAACAGAACATTTTATTTTTAAATGAAAAATATTTAAAACCTCAACCAAAACAGATTTATTTTCAACCAAACAGTTATATTTACAACGAGAAAAGATGAAATTTTTACAATAAAGTCGAATTCGCATCAAAGAAAGATTTTTCTGTCAAAAAAGTAAATGAAACTTTAACTAAGTTGATAAATTTCCTGCAAGAAATTTCAAGTCTTCAACACAAAAATATCAATTTCGAACCAATATTTAAATTTTCTACCGAAACGATAAGCTTTTTATGAAATTGTTGAATTTTTATTTGAAAAAATTAAATTTGCAACCAAAAAAGCATTTTTCAGTAAAAAAAAGACAAAATTGTTAAATTTCCAACAAAATAGTTTATTTTCTACTAAGTAGTTAAATTCTCAACACAAAGAAATGAATTTTTCACAAAATAATTAAATTTTTACCCAGACATAAATTCTGAACTGAAATTGCGGATCTTCAACAAATAAAATGAATTTTTTTTAAGTAGTTTAACTTTCCATCAAGTAGTTGCATTATAACCAAGAAAGGTAAATTCTCAACAAGAATAAATTAACCCTACAAAAGAAAGAAAAAATTTTTCACAAAATAGTTTAGTTTTCAACTTAAGAGATAAATTTTTAGCTAAAATAATAAATCTTTACCCAAAAAAATTAATTTTAACAATGTAGGTGAATTTTTAACCAAGTAGTCGAATTTTTAACTAAAAAATATAACTTTTATACAAGAAATGGTAGAGTTCAATTCTAAAACAGATGAAATTAATTTTCAATAAAAAATGTAATCGACGATATTTCCACCAAAGAACATTTTAATTTTAAATCAAAAACAAATGAATTCATCCAAAAATACGGTTGGTCAACAATACAGTCAAGAAGAAAACAAAATTTCTACCAAATTGTTAAATTCTCAACAAAAAAGGTTAATTTTCTACCAAATAGTTGAATTTTCAACAAAAATTTTTAATTTTTAACAAAAATGACAAATCTCTATCAAAATAATTAAATTCTTAGCGAAATAATTCAATTTTTGATTATAAAAGATGAATTTTGAATAAAAAATATAATAGGAGAATATTTAAACAAAAATCATTAGCCTAATAAAAAATATTTGGACTTTCTCATTGGGCTCTATTAATTCAGTTCACATGAATGTGCTAGAACGAGAAAAGGATTATAAAGGAGTATAGATTTTTAGATTATCCTAGAATTCCCGTGTTGCTTATTTAAATAACACGTTTTTTCTGCAACGCTGTTCCGACTCAGGTCGCTCGTAAGGTGGAGAGTCTAATTTTACTGTCAGTCCCACCCGACTTTAGACAGTTGGGTGGGGCTGACCAATTTTTTTTTTTAATTAAACCACTTTTTAAATTGAAACGTTAAAAGTGTTTGAATTTAAAAGCTTTATTAGCTAAATAATAACAAAATTTAGTTAAACGCTTAATGAATTATTTTAGCTTTTAAAAAAATTTCAAATTCGTAGATTTTTTATACTGAATGTTAGTTTGTTATAGCAACTCAATTTTTTTTTTTGTAAATTTTTTACCTGTCATGTGGATTTGCAAGATGTTCTATAGACGCAGTATCTCAAGGAAAGAGACTACGATGTCAATATATATATGCAAACGCCGACATAACGATCTATCGGTACGTAAATATATAGGGTGAAACTGGAGGGTGGATGGAAAGCGCAAGCAAGGGAGGTTGGGTAAGTCTAAGTGGGCGGGGTAAGCGAGAGAGAAAACTCCAAGCTTAATATAAAACTTCATTTCGCAATCGGTGAAAGACAGAGGAAAATAGAAGACTGTCAGATAGAAGCTCTCCATGTTGACACAAAAAGAGTCAAGTTTAAGAATTTCTTTTCCCATTTCTTAAACTAATTTCCGCTTTCAAACTACAAAGTCAATTTGTGTGTAAAACTTCTGAGTTTCTAGAAACAATCTCACAAGAAAAATTGCAAAGTTTACATAACAGAAACACGGAAACAATTTTATGTACAATTTTATTGAACCACGTAACTTTATAACTAATAATTTTTTTACGTATAATATTAAATATTGTCAATTACTGATCTATTTATTTTTTTTATAAGTGAGAAAAAACCTGTCTCAGCCCGGATTTGAACCAGGAGCGCCACTATACATGAGTGGAGCTTTAAGCAATTACGTTAACGAGACTGTGGCAGATCATTTCTTGTTTTTCCATCTACCTCAGCCACTTTTGTATACTGACGTTCAAATCCGAACTGAGGCAGATTGTTTTTTGTTTCTCCAAAAATAATAGACCATTTATCGATACTATATAATTTTTTTTATTTATTCAATAACCTGGTCAACCAAATAACATCATTGTTTAAATTTATTGGTTGTGACTTTCAAAAATACAAATACAAGAATATCGCAAATAGTTTACAAATATTACGTTATCAGGCCCCTGAATTCAAAATAGTTATCGTATTTTTAATAAAGCGTTTCATTCACTTAAATATTAATCAATAGAATTAAATAATGCTTATGTCTCATGAATTTGTTTGATTTCTATGGAATAATTTGAATTATCTAGATCTCATCTAAAGTTGCTTTTATTTTTAGGATTTCCATTATTTTTTTTTTATTCCTCTTAATCCATTTGTAAATAGTAATTTCTGTATTTACCAAGATGTAAAAAATATTCGATTTTATTTATCTTAAATTAGTTGAATTCTACTCAAATCACTTTGAATCAAGTCAAAGTAAGATTACTTGCTTTAAAATCATGTAAATTCGCTTGAATTCCTATGAATTGATTTGAGTTCCCTAGAATTCATTTAAATTTCCTAGAATTAATTTGAATTTGCTAGAGTTTATTTGAATTCAGTTAAAATTATTTTGATTCCCTTTAAATTCTTTGAATTAATTTGTAAATTACATCAATTTTATTATAGATTTGATGTTTATAAGCAAATTTTATAAACAAATGCCGCGTTTGAGCATCATAAATTTTCGAAAATCAAAAATCGAAAAACTGAATGTTGAAACCTTTTTGAATCATTGCTCAGGGCAAAATTAGGGAATTTTAAACATAAAGTTTAGCGGCAACCCTGATATAATATTCTTGTTAGCAATTTATTTGCCTTGTACTTCAATTTATATTTTTTTGCAATTTCTTTACCCTGACGATTATATTTTTGGTTGAAAATTTTAGTATTGAGTGAAAATCCAACTATTTTGTTAAAAATTTATCCCTTCTGGTTGAAAATTGATTAATTTTTTGAAAATTCAAATTTTTGTGTTGAAAATTGAACTATTTAGACAAAAAATTAACTTAATGTTAAAAATTTATATTTTTTATATTGAAAATTTAACCTTAATCTTTCTCGGTTGAACATTCAACAATTCTGTTTTTGAAAATTCAACTTTCTAGGTTGAATTCATTTGTTTTTTATTTTAAATTAAAATCTTTTCTAGATGAAATATATAATATTATATTATTGATTGAAAATTCATATTTTTTGCTTAAAAATTGAGCTTATTTGGTTAAAGGTTGAACCAGTTTGTTCTAACATCATTTTTTAAATATTCATCATTCATCTTAAAAATTCGTCTTTTTCATAATGATTTTTTTTTAAATTAATTTTTTTACTTGAAAATTTAGCTATCTCAGTTGAAGATTCATCATTTTTTCTTGGTTGAAAATCTATCTCTTTCATTAAAATTTTAACTGTTTTGTTGAAAATTGGTCTTTTTTTGATAATATTTCGATTATTTGGGTGAAAGTTGAACTTTTTTTTTTTTTTAATCTTTTCGGTTGTAGGTTCATCTCTTTGATTGGAAACTAACATATTTAAAAAAAAAAATTTTTAAAGTCAAAAATTGGGAATGTAGGTAAATGTAAATGCAATATACTAAAAATGTATTTTTTTATCATTGATTGAAAATTGATCTATTTTAGTTAAAAATTCGTCTTTTATAAATAAATTTTTTTTTCATAAATGCATATTTTTTGTATGAAAATTCAACTATCGTACAGAAAATTTGTCCTTTGGCTTGAAAGTTCAATTATTTTGATGAACTTTTTCTTATTTCGTGACTGAAAAATCTTTCTTTGTTGATAATTTGTATTTTTGTTTCGAAAATTCATAAGTTTAGATGACAATTCATCTTTTTATAAAAAATTATACTATTTTGTTAAAAATACTTTTTTTCTTGAAAATTCCACTACTTGGTTGAAAGTTTAACCAGTTTGTTAAAAACCCATTTTTGTTCAGATTCACCTCTTTGGTTAATAATATCATAATTTTTTTTATATTCACCTCTTTTGTTAATAACTTAAATATTTTTTGCAAACTGATATTTTCAGATTCACTTCTTTGGTTTAAAATCAAACTTTTTTTTTATATTCTCTTTTTTTTTTTGTTTAAAGATCAACCACTACATTTTTTGTTAAGAATACATATTTATGTAGAAAATTCAATTTTTCGGTTCAAACACTAAACCGTCCTGCAAAAAATTAGTCTTTTTGGCTTTAAAAAAAATTCCTTTATTTTGCTTCACAGCTAAACTACTTTGTTACATATGCAACTGTTTTACTTAAAATTCATCTTTCCTGATATAAAAATTAACTCTTTTCTGAAACATTTGACTTTTTAATTTTTATTCAACTATTTTGTTGAAAATGAAACTGTTTTTGGTTAAAGCTAAATCTTTTTTGTTTAAAAATAAAACACATTAGTTAAAAGTTCACCTTTGCAAGTAGAAAATTAAAACATTTTGTTTAAAATTGAAAAGGTACAACAAATTTTATTTAATTGCTTGTTAACAATTTTATTATTTGTTAAAGAGAAAGCTATTTTATTTTTTAAAAATTTTTAGTTGAACATTAACTTTTTCAAACAAAAGTTTAAATAATTTATTTTTGTTGAAAATTGATCGTTTTTGGTTGAAAATTCAACTACTTGGTTAAAAATGTATCTTTTTGATTAAAAATTCAATTCTTTGATTGAAACTTTGACTATTTCATTTCTGATTAAATATAAATTTTTGCTTTGTTAAAAATTTATGTATTTTGTTCCAAATTCGTCTTTTTTAGTAGAAACTTAATCCTTTTGATTAAAAATAGTTTAAAACTAACTTTTGTGCTGGAAATTCATATTTTCCATCTGAAAATTTAACTACTCCATTTTTGTTGGACAATTGATAGTTTTTCACTTAATTTTCAACTATTTGGTTGAAAATTAAACGGGAAATGCACATTTTCAAGTTGACAATTCAACTGCTGTACAGCAAATTTGTCTTTTCGCTTGAAAGTCAAATAGTTCTGTTGACAATTTGTTTAAAGAAAAATGCAACTGCTTGGTTTAAATTGAATTTTGTTGTTGAAGCTAATCAAGGCCTTATCGTCTCTAGATTTAATTATAATTTTTAATGATGATAAGCATAGGTAAATTCATCTTTTTGTAACGAATCCAACAATATAAAAAAACTCATTTGTGATAACTATGCAGTTGTACAGTTTCTTTATCAGGATGGCAGTGTTCTTATATTTAGCATCCGGTTTTCATCATTCAAAGTTTCATATATCTCCCCTGAATAAAAACCTGAATGGAACTACAAATTGAACTTTCTGTGTCGAAAAGAAAGTTCCAGAAATGTAACTATACATGATTGGAGCATTAACCAATTACGCCGCCTAGGCTGTCGTCGTGTAATTGGTTAACGCTTCACTCATGTATAGTGGCTTTCTTGGTTCAAATCCGGGCTGAGGCACATTCTTTCTCGCTTCTCCAAAAATGATAGACCAGTATTAGAAACGATTTAATATTAATTATTAATAAATTAATGAACTCCCTCTTCAACAAAATAACATCATTGATTAAAAAAACTTATTTTTTATAAAAATAAATTTGTACGGTTTCTTTATCAGGACGGCACTGTTCATATATTTAGCATCCAGTTTTTATAATCTACCGCTTTTTATATCCCCCTCGAATAAAAAGTTGAATTGAACTACAAATGGAACTTTCTGTGTCGAAAAGAAAGTTCCTCTCGGTTTTACTGCTGGAAAGTAAATAAACGTATCAGAATCTATCTCCGGCAGCGTTTGGTCCGGAAGTTGCTCGCTTTTCGTATTTGGAAGGTTTCTTCAAGGCGAAAAGAAAAGGCCGAGCGTCAGGAGCAGAGTACGAGCGAGAGGTGCGCGGCGCGCGATGAAACTTTTAATAAATGGCAGAGTCGATATGAAGTATAGGACTTTGACATATCGTGTGTCTGTAATGTATAGTTAAATCTGGCAGCAGATGTGGCGGGTGTTCTCTCTGCGCGCCCGATCTGCACCCGCTCCCTCTCGACACTCCGTGGGGTGTTTCCACCCTCGCAGCATCCCTGACTCCCTGACTCCCAACCATATCCTCTCCTATCCACTGTGAAATCAAATAATTCACCGCGAAAAAAACGAACTACAATCGAGAGGCAGGTACGATCCATCGAGTAAAAAGTTCTCCTGTAGTTGTTCGTTTTTATAGCTCAACGATTTAAAAAACACGGAAAAAAGTTTACCCTCGTTCAATTAAAATTTGGAATAAACTGCTATTTTTGTTATACAATTTTGAGTAGGTTGCGTCGAAAATAAGTACAAGATACACTACCGACAGAAATTGTCGGTACGCCCAGCACGAGTAGTAATAAAAATCACTGCTGACTTTTGACTGAATCCCGCGTCGAATTACCTATAATAGAAATATTTTTGACCTTTTGAAGAAAACATACAATGTAAAAAGATAAAAAAATTTGAATTTGTCAAATTTTTTACCTTGACTTTAACTTGTGTCATGGCCTAGGAAAGTTGTAGCAAAAATCTAAAATTGATACCACACTGTCTTTGAAATCTAAGCTTTATTTTATGTCAAAAAAATTTTTAAATTCTTAAGGGTTCTCGACATATGACTTAAAATGTCCAAGTTTCAAATCGTAACTTTCAGTCGGCGATTACCGCTGTTGGCCGCAAGAGCGGTGATCGCCGAGAATTTCTCAGATTTTGTTTTTCAACTTCAACTCGTGCTGTGACTAATGAAATTTATGGAAAAAAACTCAAATTAATAGGACTAATCTTTGAGATCTAGTCTTTAATTTAAGTCAATCAAACTTAAAAAATATTCACGGGTTCTCAAGATATGACAAGAAATGTGTGAGCATTTCTGCATTGAGTTCCTGTCGGCGTTCACCGCTGTTGCACAATGGGACAAAAAAAGTACCCGAGGACAAATCAATTTTTAGCCTACACTATTCATTCGATTCAAACTTTCATTTTTGAATAAAAGATTTTAAAATTTTAAAAATATTTGCGTGATTAGATTTTTTTAATTATTAAAAAATTTGTTAGTTAACAACAAAGTTGACATTTTTTTAACTTTACCCAAGTGCTATTTCTTTTAAGACATTCAGATTGATTGAAAAAGATTTAAAACAGTGTTGCAACTATATAAGAATAATTTCTAATTGGTAAAAATAATTTTTCAAAATTTATATTGTGTTATAAACAAATTAATTAAAAAAGTCATTTTTTGGGATTGTCAATGTTTGGCTTATTTGAATTAGTAGATGTTGTATAAAATGTGAGAGAAATGAATGTTCCATTACCATTAATCAAAATTATATGCTTTTTGGTAATTGTTTAAACAATATTTATAAACAAATTCACAGTTTGGCGATTTTTCAATGAATAGGCTTAATTTTTTTTACGGAATTAACTAGGTATGTCTTGACTATGACTCTTTACTATGATACTTTGCAAATTGACAATAATTATTCATCCTTTTAACAATTTTAATAAACAAATGCATAATTTGGCGATTTCACAATTAATAGGCTCAATTTTTATTTACAAAATCAACTAAAGATGTCTTTCCGATGACTCTTTGCTATGATGCTTTGCAAATTGACAACAATAATTCATTACTTATACAATTGTTATAAACAAAATTCACATTGCAACTATTTTTAATGTATAGGCTGAACTAAAAACCATTAAGATTGAGAAACAATCAAAGTTGTTAATTGGCAAAAAATGAACACAAAATGCATTTGTTTACAATCATTGTTTATATAATAAATAATTGTTGTCAATTTGCAAAGTATCATTGCAATGAGTCATTGGAAAGATATCACTAGTTGATTCCGTAAACAAAAATTAGGCCTATTTATTGAAAAATCGCTAAACTGTGAATTTTTTTATAAAAATCCTTTGAATAATAAATAATTGTTGTTAATTTGCAATGTATCATAGTAAAGAGTCATTGGAAAGACATCCCTAGCTGAATCGACGAACAAAAATTGAGCCCTTTAATTGGAAAATCGCTAAACTGTGAATTCGTGTATCAAAATTGTTTTAATAATAATAAATAATTGCTGCTAATTTAAATAGTATCATAGCAAAGAGTTATCGAAAAGACATCCCTATTTGATAGATTTTCATGAGCTTTGAAAAGTATTAAGGGATTTTAAAAGATTTTAATCGATCTGAAATATTTTCGGGTATTTTAAAAGATTCCGAAGAATTTTCAATATATTTTAATAATTTGAAGTTATTTAAAAGATTTTTCGGGTATTTTCAAAACATCTAAGAAATTCTCAAGAGTTTTAAAAATTACCAAGATATTTAAAAAAATGTCCAAGATGCTTCAAAAAATTTCAAAGGATGCATGGAGTATTAAATAGTTTAGTAAAATTTCGAAAGACATGAAACGATTTCATAGGATCTATAAGGTTTAGAATATTTTAAAAGGTTTCAAGGGATTTTATAATATATGAATTGATTTCAAGAAATTTGTTCATAAGAATTGAAAAACGTAGGAGTTTAACAATTTTCAAATATTTTAATGTATTTCTAAGGATTTTAAAAAACTTTGAATATTTTAGGATATTTTAAAAGAGTACAAGAAATTTACAATTGATTTCAATAATGGAGAGGAATTTGAAAGAATTTTTTAGATTTTAGGATATTTATAATATCCCAAGAAATTTCAACTTTTTTGTAAAAAATTTATATTTTTGGCTCAAAAATACAACAATTTGGTGAAAAATTCAACTTTTTTGCAAAAATGTATGTATATAGTTAAAAATTTGTCTTTTTTAATTGAAAATCATTTTTGTTTTGTAAAAAATCAAGCATTTTGGTTGAAGATTAATCTTTTTTGATAAAGGACTCAAGCATTTTGTAGACAATTATTATTTTTTGTTGAATCCAACTGTTTATTATTTCAAACTAAAATCTTTTTTTGGTGAAATATAAATTATTACACTTTTCGTTGGAAATAAATCTTTTTAGATTACAAATTTTACATCTGGGTTTAAATTTGAACTACTTTCTTAATAGTTTATTTTTGAAGTTGAAGATCCATTATTTTAGTTAAAAATTTGTTTCTAAAATTTTTTTTGTTAAATTTGTTTCTTCAAAACTGAAAATTAATTTTTTTGACAATTGAACTGTTTTGTAAAAATTCCCTTTAATTGGTTTGAAAATTCAACAATTCGGAACAATTTTAAAGTGATTTGTAGAAAATTCATTTTTTAAATTGCAAATAACCGTTTTTGGTTAAAAATGTATGTATTTTGTTGAAACTTCTTATTTTTTGGTAAAAAATTAATTATCTTCGTTTAAAAATCAATTATTTGGTTAAAAATGTATGCATTTTTAAAGAATGTATCTTACTAGTAGTAAATTAATCCTCTGAGTTAAAAATTCATCTTTTAGTTTGAAAATTTATCTATTTGGTTAAAATTTAAATTTTTTGTAAAAAACTTATCTTTCTTGTTAAAAAAGCAACTGCTTTGCTAATAATCAACCTGGCTTAGTTGAAGATTCATCTATTTTCTTGGAAATTCGTTTTTTTAATCTTACTGTTCTTGATTAAAAATAAAAATATATTCTTGATTACAATATCAATTATTTTATTTTTTGTAGAAAATTTATCTTTTTTGTTGAAAATTCAAAAGCTAAAATACTTTATTAATTCATAAGAAACAGTAACATTTAACCAAAAATTACGTAAAATAGAATGAAAACAGGGGAGGGTGTAAAAACATATGAACCCTAAAAAAGGGGTTTGAAATTTCAGAAAAAAAATTTTACTTATTTATGTACGGCCCCTAATCAGCTATTGAGACAATTTTTCGGTATGGTGTGATACGTTGATATGGTGGACATAATATTTTAGCCAATCAGCAAAGAAGTTCAAAAATATTTTTCGAGGAAAAGTTAAGAAATAGTGGCATCAGCATAAGAATTGTGAGAAAAACGTGTCTTTAGTTTCATTTATTTTTAAATAATAGCAGAATAATTTTATCGCTAAAAAAAGTGTTAGTTAATATATCCTGAAATTTTTAGTCAAATCGGTTGAATGCTGTAGGCTAGAGGTCGACTAATCTGACATAAATGTTACATTTTTTATTTTTTATGAATCTACTGCGTTTTTTTAAATTGACAATGTGTACGCACAAAAATTATTGTTTTTAATTTTTGATGGATTTAAGTTCAATTTTGATGCAAATCGGTGGTGAATTGGTTGTGATATCCAATAAATGGACGATAACTAGCGTTCTTTCAAGAGAAGACATTAGCGTTTTTTTTATATTTGGTTAGGTCTTTTCATAAGCTTATATTCAAATAAGGAAGCGATTTTCGTAAATATTTTTCTTTTAAACTGAAAATAGAAAAAACTAGGGTTTCCAATGGTACCAAATTTTGGTTTCTAAGGAGCTGCAACAAAAAGGAATCCCACTTGCTAAAAAGAAACCCAAAAATATGAATTTGTTCCAGAGGAGACTTCAGATAGATCTCCAAAGGAACCCAATTTTAAAAGAGACTTTTTCAAATTCCGTAATCTCTAACTTACCAGCTCCACTTAGCAAGCGGTTGGTTTGTGAATGCGCCTTCATGATCTTAATTCCAAGTGTTCGCGAAAGGAATCCTTTTAAGTATCCGAAACTTTCTGTCGGAGTTGAAGTTCTGAAAGATACAACATTTTATTAACTCTTTTTATTTAAATCCGAAGGCGAGTCTAATTTTAATATGAATCTTTGACAAAATGAACAAGCCCCTTTTATTGAGACTTGCTTCGGAGGGCAGGACGGTCTGAAAATTTTTTTTGACCCTTGGTGAAGTTTTCAATCAAATCGGCTGTCCAAATGAGAGCCCCGCCACAAAGCGGATCTGGGTAATCTGTCATCGAAACTGCCTCCCGGTTTGTCCCGTCGTGTCTCCGTAACACCAGCCGGTGCCCACAGCAGTTCCAACCGTTAATACTACGTCCCGGTTGCATTCGGGGTACACAAACTGTTTCGAAATAAGCTTTCCGTCATGGGGACACAGTTTCGAGTGCATAGAAGAAAATTATTCACTGCCGAAATATATATAAAATTAGGTCCAGTCGCAACTCAAATAGAAAAAATAAAGTATTTCGTAAATTCTTTTAAAGACGTGTGAATTACTATCATCAAGATCTTTAACTAGAAGGAAAAAAATTATCCTTGAGAAATTACTGAATTTGTTTCGCAAAAGAAAATGCAAAACGATTTTGAAGAAAGCAAGAAACTGTTTTATGAATTCGCATTGATATGAAGGAAGGTAAAAGTACAGAGTTAGTCAGCATGAGAAATAGCAAGAGTAAAATGCTATATGATACAGACGAGATACTAGACGCTTCAAGAGACTTTTTTGAGAAGTTATTGTCAGGTGAAGCTGTAGGGCATTATAAATACAATATGAGAAAAATTCGGTGAATGATGAATAACTTTTTGGTAATAGCAGTTGTGGTGCCCTGCAGATTCACCTCCTAACAATTCCTTTGAAAAATCTCTTATAGCACCTAGTATTCCGTCCGTATCATATAGCATTTTACCCTTGCTATTTCTCATGCTGACTAACTCTGTTCTTTTGCCTCCCTTTATTTTAATCAACGCCTATTTATAAAACAGTTTCTTGGTTCCTTCAAAATCGTTTTGCTTTTTCTCCTCTTTTTCTGTTTTGATTTTCTTCTTACTATCCTTGACACGCAGTTTTACTTTCCTCTTTTTGTATCTCAAATCATTTTCAAGTCTATTTCTCTCCTCATCGCTAAGGCCTGTGACGCTCAACTTTCTATCATACGCTTCTTCCTTTTTTCTTGAGCGGCTGCTTGAATTTCATGATTCTACAGTCAATTTATGAAAATCATTTTAAATTCTCAACTATTAAAAAAAATTGTGATCTAAAATATTCTTAAAACTAGAAATTATATTTAATTTCAAGTAAAATAATAAAGAATTTTATGATAATCTGTACACTTTCCTTTTATTTAACACAAATATAATTTTTTTAAGTACATCAATAGAAATATTAATAATATATCACGTTATAATAAATAATTTTTTCAATAAAAAACGTGAAAACATGAAAGCGTGAAAAAAATGAAAAAACTCTTTTATTATTCTAAGACCAATAGTTTAATATTGAAGCTTTTATAATTAACTGATCTCAAATTTTTAAGTTTAAAATTGAAACCTCTAATCCATCAATTATTTTGATTATGGAAAAATTGAAAAATTCCGAAAAAAAAACATTTTCGACATTGTAAAATTCCCGAACATTTTATAATATTACCGAATTATAAAATATCAATAAATATCATATGATATAACCTGAGAGAAAACTAGGATTCCTCACTTTTTACTATAATAATATGTTATGATATATAAACATTTAATATGTAATAAAATTCGTAATAAAAAATTGGCGAATTATAAAATATCCGACACGGTAAAGTTCCCGACACTATAAAATTCCTGAATCTAAACAATAAGAAATATTGTTTTGTGATTGATATTATTCACTTATTAAAAATATAATAACATTTTTTTAATGCTTATTGTATTTTTTAAAATTATTTTTTAAATTTGGAATAACGCTAAATGGAAGAAAGTTCTCAATGCATGTTTTTTTTTTGCAAAATTTGCAGAGTTGTTTAAAAAAATTATTGCTTTTTTAATCAAAGCATTATTTTTGCATTGTTCTTTCTTAGCTAGTATTTTATTATTATTATTTCAAATTCCAACAATAATTTTTTAAAATGCAATAAACATAAATAATTTTTTTTATCAAACTATTTCATTATTGTATTTTTAATGAAACAATATGATTAATTAAAAAAATTTTTTTTCAATTGTTTACAGACGATGATTTTTCTGTGTGTGGAATTTGTCAGCATCGCATATTTTATAATTTATCAATTCTATGTCGGGAATTTTATTGTTAAGAAATTTTAAAGTCGGTAGCATTATAAACTATCGGTAAATTTATTATTAGAGAATTTGTAAAAGCGTTGAAATTCGAAATTATTCGGAAATTTTATTATTCGAGAATTTTCCAAGTTGTGATTTTTATATTTCAGCAATTTAACATTTTCAGAAATTTTTTAAAAAATATTTTCTTTTTACGATATTTTTTTCGGGAATATTGCAGTGCCGAAATATTTATTTTTTAGGATTTTTTAGTCATGCCATGAATATGTTTCAAAGAAACAAATGTAAGAAAATTTTAATTCATGATTTTAAACATGAAATTTGTCACTTTTCAATGTTTTTGAAGATATAAAATGACCGTTTTAATCAAGGTTAAAAATTCTCGGTTATTTCACGGTCTTTTTTATAAAAATTAATTTTTTTGGTTTAAGATTCATTTCTTTGTTGAAAAATTTTAATATTTTCAATATTATGTTTTTAAAGATATAAAATGAGCGTTTTAATCAAGCATAAAAATTCTCGGTTATTTCAGGGGTTTTTCCATCAAAATTAATTTTGTTGGTTTAAGATTCATCTCTCTGGTTAAAAATTTTAATATTTAATTTTTAGAAAATTATTTATCTTCTAGATTAAAAAATCATCTTTTGTGTTGAATTCTTTTGTTGGAAATCAATTTTTTTAAGGTTCATCATTTTAGTTTAAAATTCATCTCTTCAGTTGAAAATTTTTAATATTTTGTTGAAAATTCGTTTTTTTGTTTAAAAATTAATTTTTCATAGTAAAAAATTACCTACAACATTTTTTTCAAATTGATATTTTTATTTCAAATTGATATTTTTTAGTTGATAATTCAACTATTGGGTTACAAAAATCATGTCTTCTGTTAAAAATTTGTCTTTTTTGGCATAAAATTAATCTTCTTGGTTAAAAATTAATTTTTTTTGGTTAAGCATGCAATTTTTTGGTACTAAATTATTCTTTGTTCGTTGTGGATATAATGTTTTTTTTTAAAAAAGCTTTTCTTAGTTGAAAAATCCACTATTTTTAAAGTAAAAATAGTTTTATAAGGTGCATTTTTCATTTAAAATTCATCATTCTAGTTAAAAGTTCGTATTTTTGGGTCAAACATTAAATTTTTTTGTAGTTCATTCAATTTTGTGTCATAAAAATTTATATTTTTAATTTTAAATTCAACTATTTTGTTAAAAATTAAACTATTTTCATAAAAATACAAATAACAATTTGGTACGAAATTTACTTTTTTTTTAATGATCACATTTCCATGTTGAAAATTTACCTGTTTTGTAGTTAATTCTTCGTTTTAAAATTCAACAACTTTGATAAAAATTGATGTATTTTGTTAAAAATTTATCTATTTTATTAAAAATTAATCTTTTTTGTTAGAAGATTAATTTTCTTGGTGGAAAATACAGGTTTTTGGTTAGCGATTCAACTATTTGGTTAAAAACAGATATTTTTTACTGCAAATTCAACTACTTGGTTGAAAACTGAGCTACTTTATTAAAATTCCTTTTTTTAAAGACTCACCTCTTTAGTTAAAAATTAACCGTTTTCATTAAAAATCCCTCTTTTGCTTTTGGTTAAAAATTAATATCCTATCTGGAAATTCAACTATTCCATATTTTGTTGAAAATTTATACTGTATAAGTTGGCAACTCAAGTGTTTGGTAGAAAAATCATATATTTTAGTGAAAATTCATCATTTTTGTTAGAAAATGCATCTTTCTTGCTGAAAAACCATGTTTTCAGTTAAGCATTCTACTATTTGGATCAAAACTTGTCCTTTTCAATTTAATTCAACTTTTTTGGTTGAAAATTCAACTTTTTAAGTAGAAAATTCAACTGTCTAATAACAAATTCTTCTTTCTAGCTTGCAAATTCAGCTGCCTTTGTTTAAATTTTAATCTGTTTTGTTTTAAAATTCTACCTTTAGGTTTCAAACGCATTTTTAAAAGTTAAAAATTCAACGTTTTTGATAAAGTCATCTATTTTGGTTTAAAATTGAATACTTTTGTTAAAAATTCAATAATCTTTGAGAAAATTCTTCTTTTTGGCTTAAAAATTTAAGTATCCGATTAAAAGTTCGCTACTTTCTTGAAAATTCGTATTTTTTGCTTAAAAGTTCAACTATTTGGCTATTGATGCAACTGTTTGATTACAATTTAATTTTTTTTGTTTCAATTCGTTTTTTTTTTATTTGAGAAATCATCTCTTCTCGTAAAAAATCTTTTTTGGTTGACAATTCGTCTATTCCACTATTTTTCAACTATTTTTATTTAAAAGATTTTACTCCCCTATTATTTCCCTATTTTCGTGAAAACTCACCATATTTCCCTGTTTTTAGAGAATTTTGAACTACGTTACTTTTCAGGGAGTGGAGGTTGGAAAAAACTACAATTGTCAAGGGGGGACGTGGGGGGTAAAAATTGTCAACCTAGTTTACGGATAGCCCCTTATTAGTGTACTCAGAATGACTCTTCAAATGTACTTCCTCTTCGAAAAATAAGAACCATCAGAATATGCTAAGGAAGTAATTTACTCCCTGCTCAAAAGTTCGTAAAGCCTCAAGAAAGTACCCCAGCGGAGAATCACTTCTCTTTCAA
>JAUELO010000025.1:293039-303168 GCA_032357855.1 Amphibolips quercusostensackenii | reverse complement strand
ACACGCCACGGAGAACGTTGGAGAAGTGAAAAAGATCGTGTGGGATTTCGCGAACGTCCTCCACCTCCACCAACAATCCTCTACCTCCTCCAACTTCTCCACCACCTCCTCATCATCATTCTCCTTCATTTCGCGTACGCCGTTCGCAAGGTTCCGGCCGATCGGAATAGTAACAGTGGCTCGTTATCAGACCCCCGAGGTACCACCCATTCAGTGGTATCAAAAAAGTGTCAGTGGATTGTGATGATTTCCGAGCAATTTCGCAAAGCGTGGATCTTAACCCTCAGAAATGATGATTTCATGCTAAGGAGTGAAAAGTGTCTTTAGGCACAAAAGTGTGTTCAAGTGTCTTTGGATTTAGTACTCAAAAGACCACAAACCTCAAGCAAAAACGTGTCGGTGTGACAGTTATTGTGCTTTTTACAGAGATAACAAAGATTGATACCTTGCTCTTTCAGATAAAAGCTCTACCCTAGTTCAAAAAAACTAGGGTAGAATTGAAATCGGGATTGTGGTTCCATGCGAGGGAAGCAGCAACCACTGCATCAGGAAGAGAGCCATCAGCAGCCACACTTGAGTGGTCCACAGTTGGGCCTAATTGAGGGCCTNNNNATTGTTGAGGAGTTAGCATCCGTGAAGACGAGGTCCCCGACACCCGTCCTGGCGAACGACGGAGGGGGTGGCTTCTGGCTGGCTCCGGTGGCCGCGGGGGCCGGGGCTGGTGCCGTTTTGCCCCCGCACGGGGCCCATCCCGTGATGGACCCGACCTGCGGCACCGCAGAGACCGGCTTCATCAACAGTCAACCCTCCATGGCCGAATTTATGACCGCTTTGCCCCAGCTATCGGGCGACGGAGCCCTTCAGCACTCGCCTGGAGCTGGGGGCCCCATGAGCCCGGGAACCCATCATCCTGGGTACCATACGATGATAGACCCCCATGGGGTCGCGGACCCTTCGGGAGTCAACGTACCGGAATACCCTTGGATGAAGGAAAAGAAGACTACGCGAAAGAACAGTCAGCAAGGTAAGGGAACTGGAGGAATTGCTTTTGGAGATAAGACATCTAGGTCTTGAATATGTTGTTGGATTCTTGTTTTTGAGGATTATTTATTTCGGTTTCGGTATGTTGACCTGGATAAGCTTCAAATATACCAAGGAGATACTGGGAAAATATGGTGTCCCTAGATCAGTGAGGATATAGTGACGCTATTTTAATATGGATTCTCTGATAGACGTAGTAGTGTCTGAGTTATTTTAATTAAAGGATCAAATAATCGAGCAAATAGGGGTTCAACAAAAATGTAATGTGATTCAAAAAAGATGAGGGAAAAGATTGATGATGATATTCCAATTCCCTCTTAAATTTTGAAATCTTGATCAATCAAACTTTCCCTTTTTCTTCGGATCACTGTAAATACTTCATTTCTTTCATCTAAATCCCTACTGAGAATTTCACCCTTCTCGTTTGCCCTTTGGGTTGCATGAATTAAACCGCCAATGGCATTTTAAAAAAGTTGGATTTAGCATTTATAGAAAATAAAGAATTCTTTTTCTTTTGAATTACAAGAACCAAATCACTGTTCAATGTGATTAAAAATTTCTGTCTAATCTCTATCCCTTCTGTTTTTTTATATAATTGTAGCTACTAAGCTATAAAGTTAACATTTTTTTGTGATCTTACAATATTTTTCAATGCAAATTGTAATGTGAGATTACAAGCGCGTAAGGTAAAATATAGTTGCAATAAATTTATTGTAAAATTACAATACAAGTACTATCATACTTAATTTTTGATTAATGTATGATCAAAAAACAATAAAAATGTTATGTGGATGTCTATATCACTAAGGACCAGTTTAATAATAATAGTTAAAAGAAATATAATAATAAAAAAAATGGAAAATTTTCAAGAAATATTGAACTTCAAATTGAATTATAATGTATATTTTATAGTCCAAAATGAAAAGAAAAATTGAAAAAGATTAAGGATGGATACGGATATCAAAACTAAATTTAATGCAGGGATTTAAATGCTCCTGTCCGAAGGACAGAGTGAAAATGAAAAGAAATTAGTAGGAATTAAACAAACGTTTTAATAGAAAAGAGTTAAAATAATCACAAAAGTGGAACTGAATAAAGAGTGGAGATTCTTAAGTAAATTCAAAAGTTATTTTTTATAATCGAAAAGGAAAGGCAAAAGAATTATCGAAGATTTGGAAAATTATTGCCAATTGGGCGTAGTTACTAACATAAAAAGTGAACAGTTTCAATAAGGATTGTCAAATTGTAGTGTACTTCTTTCAATCAATAGAAAAATTATGATTAAAGTTTGAGGATGGATTTGGGTTTAAATATTTTATTTGGAGGGCATAAATTTGCTGCAATCCATGAGGACAAAGGAAATGTTGAAATGTCTGATTCAGAACTTAAAAATGAAACTGACTGAAAATCGTACCGTTTATCTAAGAAAAAATAAGAAAGAAACAAATTAAGCAGGATTTTGTCAATTATATAGAGATGTAGTCGCTGTATAATGAAGAAGGGATTCAGATTGTCAGCTACATTTGATAGTGATTTTATTAATGTTATCTTTATTTGAAAGGAGAATAGATAATAAATTAGGGTAGACTTAAAAATTAAATTGAATAAGAGTTCACATACCACAATCCTAAAAAAAAGAATATAATACCTATGAATTAAGCAAGTATTAAAAATTATATATTAAAATGAAGAAAACGATAACTAATTGATAAGTCATCTAAATATTTTTTTAAATTAATATCAGGCAGCAACAAATTTAGATTTCTTCTTCAATAAGCCCTAGAATCTAAATAATCCACATCTGAATAAAAATTTAGGTTATTTTTATATCAGGCAGATAATGTTAGTAACTGTAATTTTTTTCATAATTTGTTTTTTTTTGTCAAATCCCTAAAGATATGCATAAAAGTCATTGCAAACATCCATAAGAGAATTTTTTGAATTGATGATGGATACCAAACCTTATAAAAAATTGACATGTTGCCAAGCCTAAAATATATAATATGTATTTAAATATTATATACTTTTTCTTTATTATAATCTACAAATCAAAGAAAATGTTTTTTTGTATAAAAATCTATCAACCAATTTTACGTTTTAAGAAGGTTTCTTTTTTCTAACTACGAAAAAAACTAAGGCTGTTATTTTATCGGGTTTACTCTTTCAAAATGTTTCTGAATCTTCTCTTTGGAATCGGTAAAAACAAACTTTAATACATATATTAATATACTAATCCTAATCAAATTATTCTACTATATTATGTTTCAATTAATTCTGTCCAGTGAGTTTTACTTACAATTCTTAATTCAGGATTAAACATTTTTAACTTAGTGACAGTTTTTAATAGCGGCTTTCTAATTTCGAGTTCCCTAAAACGGAACTACCTTCAGGTATATACGGATTTTACGAATGAGTTATTCTAAAATTAACTTCACATGCAGGCTGCTTACAATTTTGAAAATAAACATTTTTGTCCTGCAGAAATGTTTTAGAAAATAGAATATTAAAGACAGTAAAAATCATACAGTATGAAATATTTTGTTCTTTAAATTTTAGAATAAATGAGGTTCATCTTCTTTGAATGCTCATCTTCTTGTCTTCCGTAATCGTTGGTTTTATTTATATTTTATCTATATAACTAGATTTGAGGGAATTCAAAAAAAAGTCTAATGAAGATTAGAAAATGTGATCAAAAGTAAGGAACAACATAAAACTAAAACCTAGAACCATATAGGCCTGTTTGATATCTTCTTTGAAAGCTTATCTTTAAATTTTTTTCAGTGATGGTCCTAACTTAACCTGGTTTTTATAATTGATCAATAAACACAATTTAATAAATTCTGATGAAATATCTCATACGAAATAATGTAAATTCGAAAGTTTAAATGGGACATTGCAGAAAAGTAATTCATCCAGGATAATAATAAAGATAATAATAGATCTTTATTAAGATGCCAACAACATATACAGTGCATTCAGAAAATATTATTTGAAGAGGCACTTAAAGGGCCGTGGTACAGCTTAGAGCTGCTTTGCAAACTAACTAATCTATACCTAGTTTTAGGAAATACATTTCCGAACAAAATCGTTCAATATCTCTTGAGAAACAAAATTTCTCCTCTTGAAAGAGTTGTTCCGACGACCGACACCCAATTCAATAATTCGTCTCAATGACCATCATTCAATAGACTTTAGGAAAGCACCATATGCAGTCCATCGCTCAGCCCGATTACTACGGTGGTTGTCAGGTCCTTTGTAAAATGATACGCTGCAATTTGTAGCCAAATGTTTGCAAATTCTTTGGGAAAATGTGTGGTTTCCGCAACTTATGCTTCCCAGATGCAGAAACTCCTATAAAGGAAAGGAGTGAATTTAGACTGTCATTAGCCGTCGGAAGTCCAGACACCCCGTGGAGGGTGAAAATGTGGTAGCGAGTGGTTAGAGCTCCCGTTGTAGCCACGCCAAGGACCATAGAATATACTACCTAATGTTCTAAATGGTCGTCGAAATTATCAGGCCCCTTGGTGATCTACCAATGGATTCTCATGCTTGTGCTATGCACACGTGACTCCTGGTGTATCCCTGCCGGATGTTAAGGCGTGAAAAGGATTTTCTCCAGACTATGTTTACTTCCGTAAAGAAAATTGATGGTCAGTTTTAATGAGATGTTGAGTGATAATGTCCTAAGATGTTGGTTTGACTAATTGATGCCGCACTTCCGTCCTTTAGAAAAATTCCAACAATAAATCGTTCTAGTTGTAATACCATTAGTAAAACTTCAGAAGATAGTGAGCAATGAGATAAAGAAACTAGTGGTTTCGTTTTCTAGTTTTCTGAAAATATCTGAAGCATTTTGATCATTTATGAAACAAGAACACCATTCTTTGTACAAAACTTGCAAATTATAACATGCATCCTAAGTGAAAGTATTAATATATACTTTCGTCGGATATTAGAGCAATTATATTTAGCAGTTTTTTGTATATGTTTATTTATTATGATTATTAACATAAAAGTTTTAAAAACCCCATATGGAATATGATTGAATAGATAGGTTATTCATCTTCTTTAAATTTTCATCTCCTAGATTTCCTAGTTTCCTATTATACTTCACAAAATATTGTTCTATGCCTCAAAGAAACTCAAAAATTAGACTTTCTTCAAATTTTTCTAATTATCTTAAAGACGTCTTAGGTCTGTCTTAGTCTGAAAATCTCTGAATCTTTTGGTATAAAAAATTTGTCCACCATCTTATTCATCCTAAAAGAAAACAATCACCTGGACTGAAATACAGAAACAATACTAAAGCAGAAAAGGCTTCACGTTTGTCTTAGCTGAACCTTACTGTGTTCTTCCATTCATGGTGAACGTATCGTACCTTAAATTAATTAAACAATTAAAATCATTATTCTAAAAGAAATTATGAAACAAATAAAAATTAGCCACAATACTCATTGATAATCATGATGTCCAATGAGTAGCTCGTGTTTTATTATACTAAGACGTAACGACGTTAAGTTGCAGAGAAGACGTATTGGCTTGGGATCGTTTTCCGCCAACTTGTTGGCTATTGTCGGGCGATCGAGGACCCATAAATCTGCAGAGGCCAGGGCACGCGTTGGAGGCAGAGAATCGTATGTATACATGGCGATCAGAGGAAACGAGGGGTGGAGAACTTTATGGGCCACAAGGGTCGCCATTCAACGGTTCGCGACAACAGTGAACGGCTTCTCCGCGGTGCGACGACAATTTAACGGCATGCCAGTGCCGATGTTTGGTCCACTTGTACTCTCGTATTCTCTATTATATATACATGAACGAAGCTGTACGAGAGACGAGGGAAGATTAAGTGTTCGGCACGAAGGTTAACCAGGCACTGGCCAGCGGTAACACGCGGAATCATCTGTAAATTGAGCGCCGGACTACGGGAGCGTCGGGACGGCCATAATTCACACAGCCTGCCGCACCAAATGCAAGAGGTGGAGGTACATCGTTGGTGTCCCTGGTGTCCCTTATCATCAACCGCTGACCACTGCCTGGCCATCCCAGTGATTTGCGACCCAAAAGGATGAGTGCTTTCATAGTGTATTCTAAAGTTAACCGAGAATGATCGTATTTAAATTTGTAGTTCGATGTAGGTGATAGTTTAATGCTGATTATCGACTTGATTTAGGTCAATTTAAATAGTGTTTTCAGCAAAGTCTGTCCTTGATACTAAGTTTTTATATGGAATTTGATGAAATCTGTAGCAATAGTTATTGATACTGAAGTGCCTGTTCATCTGGATATTTATAACCGTTAAAATTTAGAAGGTGCTTTACAATCATCGTGAAAATCTTGTTTTCTTCAAACTGTTGGCTAAAAACCTTATATCTATTGTGGGCTTTATGTGCTACTGATTTAGGCGAAGCATCATTTAGGAATAATGAATATCAGGAATTATGATCGAAAATGTAGATAGTTTGATTTCTTTAGTACTTTTCTCGTTGTCCATTATCCTTATCTGCTGATCATCTCCTTTATTTTCTACCCAATCATGGATTCTTTCATAAAGTGTCTTAAAGTTACACAAGTAATATCTTTAAATTTGTCATTTTGAAACTGAAGTAGGTAAAAGTTGGGTCTCAATTGTTCCATTTCCTCAAGTTCATATAGTCTTGAGTTTTAGAGGTAATAAATAGACAGTAAACTGCTATTGGAACATGATGTATATTCGAAGTACTGTATTACCTTCTTTCTTATTTTTTATTAGGTTACACTTTATTAAGAAATAACAAAAGAAAAGCAATATCCAGTTTTGATCAATTTTTATTATGCATGGTACTCTACAACTGCCTCATTTAATCTCCAATTTCCAACAATTTCTCAAAGCGATTTAAACTTGAAGAACTTTGTCCTTGGCCAATTAGCACCAAAAGGTTTTACTCACATCGCTAACTAAGGCCTCGCGTACTCGGGTCTCTCCCTGCACGTATTAAATTCCAATCTGTTACATCGACGTGCCCTCAGTCGAGGTGTGCCGTCGCTGGGAAGTATAGGGGAACGTCGCTGATTAGTCGAGTTATTTGCCAGGAGGCTCACAGCCGATGTCTATACTTGACGGTAATTCTTGGCAGGCCCAGCAAAAACATGATTCCGCGAGTGTTTTTCCGACGCCTTGTTCGAGGCGTCTCATCAGTCACGAGAGCCACGAGAGAGACACAGTGACATGAGAGAGACACTCTCTCTCCAGGATGCCGATGTGTCAATTAATCCCTGCATCCCTCGGGATAGGAGTAAGCTAGCTGGCCTGGTTATCTTGCTACCCTCCCTTCCTACAATCCTACTGTCTTTAGTCGCTTATCCTTCGCTCTAACCCTCTAAGATTCTAACAATTCCTCTCTTTCTCGGGAACATTACCCTTCTCGCGTTTTCTATGCTCGTAGGATCCAGCAACGACACCCTTCCGTCTTACTTCTTAAACGCGAGAGCATCCCTAAATTAATCTCAAGACGTAACGACATTACGTACTTTGCGGTATCCGACAATCCACTAATGGTTTATGGGCCCCTTATTGTCACAGAGTTAGAGACGTATTTATTAGATGGAATGGATATCAAATTTTAGTAGTTTAGTTGAAAACTATCGTATGGAATGAGTATTTCATTATTAATGTATGATGAGAGATTTTTCGTTGGATTGCCTAGTTTTTAAACTTAACTACTTACTGTCTTTAATAGTATGTCTTCAGCTACAATATTCTATACAACTCTATTTATTTAGTTTATCACAATTTAAGTGATTCATAGCCATTTTGGTTGACAAAATAAAATTAACTTTAATAATTTTACTGACTTCATGTGCATTCAGGTAAATTCAAGTGATATCTGCTCAAATTAGGTAAATTCAAAAAAATTTTACAGGATTAAAAGTACAGCAAGAAAATTTCACTAAATTATTTGCTGAGCTGATCTGATCTGATCAGAAAGTAAATAATAGGAAAAATTGGTTTAGAATACTTTTGTCCATTTAATACCACAGCAATATTAGACAATTTTCCAATTAAATTTCAGAGGCACTGTTGATTCTTTAGTACAAAAATAGAATTCAACTAAATTGAATAGGTCTCATCGATTCTTTAATATTTCTCACATCTCACGCGACATGTCACCTTTCCATGCTATTTCCAAAATTAAAAAATTAAATTAAATTAAAAAAAATTAAAAGTCAAAGTGCAGTTGCATATTGATGCTGAATCGAAATATTTAAATGTGAAATCAAAAAATAATAAACTATTTTTAAAAATAAGTCGAAGACACCTTAAGAAAAGTTTTTGTACACTCAGAAAAATGTTTGAATCAAACAAACTTTCTCTTTGGCATAGGGTCAAACAAATGTTTGATTAAATTGGAAAAGTATTTGTTTGGTTTTAATAGAATTGATTCAATTCAAACACACCAGTATTAAACTTATACAAATTTTATTTAAATCAAACAAATAACATCTTTGATATAGGGACAAAGAATGTTTGTTTGATTCAAATAAACATTTTTCTGAGTGTACGCGTATGTCTTAATTGAAAAAAATGGTCATTTCTCTTATTTTTCTTACTAATAAACCAGTGATATCTAAGCAAAAAAATGAAACATAATAAATGCTATTTTTTATCTCAATTCTACAAGCCAAGAGCTAGTTTGAACCATCTCGAAGAGGATTCGACTGAAGTAGAAGCATCCAACATAGGGTTCTAAACATCCTAGGGTTTGTCCTATTTCTAATTATTAAAGCTGGAATATCAAAAAAGGACAAATGAATAATAGTGAAATTTGATTTCTCATCTCAATTCTACATGCTAAGAGCCTTAATTTGAACCATTTTCGAGGAAAATTTGACTAAAAGAAAAGCATTCAACATAGGGGTCTAAATAAACAAATGTTTCTCGTTTTCTTTTTACTTCACCATTGATACAAAAAAAAAGAAAAAATGTAACGACGCAAATTAAACTTTTTTCTCAATGTTTCATGTCAAAAGCCTCAATATGAAGCATCCCCAAAATTGGACTAAAAGAAAAAGCATCCAGCATGGGGGTCTAAATAACCAAATGTTCATCATTTCTTTTATCATTGAACAAACGATATTAGAAAAGGAAAAACCTAACATAGCAAATTGTATTTTTTATCTCAATTTTGCATGTCAAGAGCTTTAATTTAAACCATCCCTGAATAAACTTGGACTGAAAGAAAGTCATTTTGCATAAGGGTCTTAGTAATTAAATTTTCGTAATTTCTCTTATTATTACACGAACGATATAAAAAATGGAAAAACTTGATATAGCAAATTTGAATTTTTGTCTAAATTCTGCATGACAAGAGATTTAATTTGAACCATTCCCGAAGAAAATTGGACTTAAGAAAACCATTTAGTATAGGGATCTAAATAGACAAATTTTCCTTATTTTTCGTCTCCTATAACTACTGATATACAAAAATAAATCTGTAGAAGAATTTTTATTTTTTATCTCATTGACGCATGCGCATAGCTTTAATTTAAGCCATCCATAAAGAAAATTTGACTAAAAGAAAAGCTTCCAGTATAGGTATCATATTTTTCCCAAGGTTCTCAGTATTTTTCTACGCTCTGCAGTGGTCACTTCATCGGGCGAATACAAAACTTCAGTGTCTTATCTTGAATAGTTTTTTTTGTGAAATAAGAGACGGACAGGTGCTGGCTATATGCTATAAGTTTTTTCTTCGAAACCCTAGAAACTGTTTAGAAGAAATAATAATGTTTATAGTGTGCATCATTGACATCAAACCATCTGGAATTTATTAACCTCTCTCTAAAAACCATTTGTAAAATAATAACTACAGTTTATCAAAGGAATCTCAGCTTTAAACCAAGTTTCATTTTAAGGTATCAGACAAAGAGAAATTTAAACGAACTATCTACTCTGCCGTAGGGAAAAAGGAGCGTCTAATTTAAAGATTCATCGGGGAGTAAATCCTTGGCGAATTAGAGATAACTCTCGGAGAAAATCCCAGTGTCTCCAAACCTCGATCCTTCCTTCCTGCTGTTGAAAGTGACGGAAGAGAAAAGACGAACGAGACAG
>JAUELO010000025.1:267947-278657 GCA_032357855.1 Amphibolips quercusostensackenii | reverse complement strand
ACAGATGATATATAAATTTTATTCTGGTCGTGAAACTATATTTTTAAACATTTCAGTTAGAGATATATTCAAAACCGTGGAAGAATATACATCTGTTAATAAAACGTTTGAAGGATCTGCGGTCTAAACCTGTTAACTGACATTTTTTTCGAAATTGATTTTTTTTTTGTATTTTCTAGAATATTTTTTACATACAGTTAATATCCCGCAAACAAAACGGCAAAATTTCTTCAGGTTTCTTTTATGAATTTTTGAAAATCGCTTTTTGGTACCTACGACATAGGTCTGCGGTCTGAACCTGTTAACTGCTTATGGCGTCTTATGTAAAATCCGTGTTTCTTTTTCAATCGGCTCAGTTTACTCGTAGAATAACGCAATGAGACGCTTGTCAGTGTGTGTGCAGTTAAGTGCATGTGTGTATCAAAAGTTATTTGTGGCTACTTTCACGTCATCTTCGATGTTGTCGTCTACAAATCGCTGCAAAGACGCAAATGAGCGACGCGTCTTGATTACTAGCACACAGCAAACTTTTGCAATAAACTATTTTAAATTTTTGCAAACACATCTACTTTTAGCATGCAATTTCAAACATTTTAACGTATTAAAATTGCCCGCAGCTTGAAAAACAAAGCAGTAAAACACTGCAGATTACAGGTTTAGACCGCTGGACTTCTTGTAGATAACATATGTATGTCTTACACTTGTCATATAACGTTTGATTTTGATTTAAATGTTGTAAAGCTAACGTGTATTTTTTTCTAGTAAATGAACAAAGAAAATTTTACGGTTTGGAAAAATATTAAAAATTTGCAAAAATTACAACGATTTTCCTTCGCCGTGTAAAATTTCTGAAATGTCAGTTAACAGGTTTAGACCGTCAACCTTTCATTTGAGCATTATTTCTATTATTATACAACCTTTGTGAATTTCTTGTACGACTAGTGCGAGCACTATCAGAAATCACTGCTGACTTTAGAACGTGATTACTTTTTTGAAAAAACCGTTGAAAAGCTTATGAAATTCCGCATCAAATGACCGCTAATAAAGATATTTTTTATCTTTCGCAGAAAATACAGCTAGAAAATTTGTAGAAAAAATTTGAAATTCGTTGACAGTCCTACAAATTTTTTTTTTAATTCAAGCCAATTAAATTTAAAAAACCTTAATGGGTTCCTGAGATATGATTAAAAATGTCTAAGCGCGTCTGCGTCAAGTTTCAGTTAGCGATCACAGCTGTCGGACAACAATTTCTTTTAAACTCGTTCTGTCACTTAGGAAGCTGGTTAAAAAAACTTTAATTGACAAAACGTAATTTTAAACATCTTATCTTTAACTGAAGCCAATGAAATTTTAAAAATATTGACAGGTTCCCATGATATAACAAAAAATTTCCAAGGATATCTCCGTCGCAAATACGCTTGGACATTTTTAGTCGTATCTCAAAAATCTGAAAATATTTCTAAGTTTTATTTGCTTAAATTAAAGATAAGGATTGAAAGACTGTATGGTATAAATTCCAAATTTTGGCTACAAATTCTCTAGGTCATGCAACAAGTTGAAGTCGGGGTACGAAATCGGAAGCGGAATTTCATAAGCTTTTTAACAGTACGAGACACATCAGTACTTAGGTACCATCTTTTTTAAATAATTTTTAATAGTCCATTCAGGGACAAAAGTACTAGAAAAGTTACTTTATATTTTTTTAACAATTGTTACAACTGCAAAAGGGATTTATTTGCAAAAAAAGTTCTGCTAAAATAGGCCAAAGTTAGCAAAAAAGTTCAAAATATGTCCCGTTTAAAAAAAATGGGACTTCCTGTACTTTTGTCTTTAAAAATTCCTGGTGAAACGGGACACATTTTGTACTTTCTTTGTACTTTATTTCTGTTTAAGCAGTAAGTTTTTGGGGCATAGATCTTTTCAATATTCGTAAAAATTTTGAAACAAATTGAATAGAACTTATCACATATATAGAACCTTTCTAGTACTTTTCAAAGTGAAAATAAAAAAATTAAGGAGGCCTTTTTTGATACTTTTGTCCTACTTAGTACATAAGAGGGATTTTATCCAGGATCCTAGTGGGATCTCAATGGTACTAATTTTTTGGGTATGTTATTTTTTGGCATTTTTTTTATTTGAAAAAATGTTTTTTGTGTATAATAAAAATATTCTTTGAGTTAAATAATTTTTCCTTGATGCAAATAATTTTTCTACAAATCAGAAAAAAAATTTCTATGTTAATTTCTATATCTATTGTAAATTGTATTTCAAAAATTAATATATTTTTTATTTAATAGTTGAATTTTCAACCAAGAAGATTGATTTTATACTAAAAAAGAAAGAATTTTCAACAAAATATATGATTTTGCAACCAAATAGTTGAATTTTCAATTAAAAACCTAAATTTTCAACCAAGAATGCGTTCTAACGTTTTACAGTCTTATTAAATCACAAACTAATCTGCATAAATATTTTTCATTGTTTTATTTTTTAACATTAAAAACAAAAATCCATTTTTTAACAAATTTTTAAATATTAGCAGTTATTCAACTATTTCCAATACAAATGTTTTAGATGACGTTGAATTGTGAAGAAAAATAATTTGAATGGAATCTAAAGAAATTGAACTTGTATTATTTCTAAGTAAAAGCTTTAAAAATGAGATAATTTGAAATTGAAAAATGTTAAAACAGAAGCTCTTGAAATTGAAAAATTTACGACTAAAAGTTAAAAAATTTGGCATTTTTATAAGTAGAAGTTGAAATTGTATAATTCCTAATTCAAATGGAAGAATTTTATTTTGAATTTAAGAATCGCAAAAATAAATTATTTCAGATTTCGAAAATAGGGCAATTTAAAATGTTAAAAATTAAATGATTTCAGATTAGTATTCGGAAAACTGGATTATTTAAAATTTAAATTAATTAATTTTCTAATTAAAAGCGTTTATAATTGAATAATTTATAATTGGAAGTTTTTGAGTTTAAATAATTTTTAACTCAAAGCGCTTCAATTTGGACAATTTGAAATAGAAAACTAACTCTAATGCTTCAAATTCAGAGCTTTTGAAATGATTAAATTTTAAATTGTCATCACATAAAAAAACTTAATATCAAAATTGATTAGACAAATTTCTCTAAGATGAAAAAATAAATTCACCGTTATTCTCGCAATTCAACATGAAAAATTTAAAAATTATAAACCTTAAAAATTGATTAATTCTAAAAAAAACCGTGCAAATATAGTTAATTTTGAATGAAGAATAATAAAAATAAGATTTCACTTATACTTCTGTTTCTATTCCTTTGAAATTGATCCGGCATTTATAAAAACTTTTTCAAAAGATTAATATCCAAGTTATGCTTAAAATTCTGACATCTAGGCGGCTCCACATATTCTGGGGTTCTCTGAACATAACACATGGCGCATTGTTCGAAATTAAAATTTGCAAATTCATCTGTCAGTATAATATTTCAATTTTAGTAGATTGTCATGAAACTCAATATTGCTTCGGTCTTTTCCATGAGGGAATACTCAACGGAAATACATCATTAATTTTCCGCAGCATGAAGATGGAAAATTAAGGGGCTTGAGTATTTCGGAATTCAAATGCCTTATTTCAGATGGGAAAGTGGGAATGTATTCAGAGGCTTAGGAAAGGTTTGAGAAAAAAGGAAAGCTGAGAAAAAAGTATAATTTGAAAGAAACTTTTTAATTAAATAGCAAAAATGTGCATGATGAAGAAAAGTGGTTATTTCATAAATTAAAAAACTAATTTCTTAAATTTGAGGATGGTTGATTATGAACATTTATTTCTAAAAGAGAAAATTTAAATTGTAAATTATTTTTTAACAATAAAGGCAATAATTCTGCTCTTAAATTTTTTACTGCATGGTTTAAAAATAACGAAGAGATTATATTCGTAACCCAATATTCATATTAAATAAGGTCTCATTTATTTATCTACTAATATTAATATTATATTATTATATTAGATTATATATTATATATTATTTAGTAAATCAAAATTTTCGAACAATTAATTTTATTTCAGAATAAAATTTATTTCTAAATATTTCTACACATTATTAATAAAAGAAAAAATTGAATTGTAAATTGTTCTTTAGTATTGGAAAATAACTATGTTCTTAACATTTTTCTGTGACACTTTATTTTTAAAATATGTCGTGAAAAAATATTTTTCAAGATTTGTAATTTTTTCAAAAGGCGTTTTAAAAACTTAGAAATTTTTTAAAAGTCCAAAAATAAATGATTTTCCTTCATGAAAAACTAATTTTAAGAGAAAATTCAAAAAGTGTTCAAAATATTTTAAACGAATTTCTAAAATTTCTGAAAATAATTATTTATGAAGATTGAAACAAAAAATTGAAAACCTTTATTAATAATTGTATAAGGTTTTAAAAGGATAAGAAAATTTCTAAGATTTCTGAAAAAATTTCCAATCATTTTTTATTAAGGAAAATGAATTTTCACACAAAATTTCAAAACATATCAAAATGTTTTTAAAAATATCGAAACCAAAATCGAAAAGATTTTAAGGATATTTTTTTAATTCTGAAAGATTTTTCAAAAATTTTAGAATAAATGCTAGCTATTTTAGAAGATATTTAGAAGTTTTTAAGAAATTTAAAAAAATAATTTGAAATTCAAAGAGATTTAGAAAGTTCAAAACAATCTCTAGATTTTGAAGATGAATTTTTCAAGATGAAATCAATCATTTTTTATTTGAAATTTTAATATTTTTTAATTGAAATATAACCTTATATATTTTTCGTATCTATTTGTTTTAAGATAAAAATTTGTGTTGAAAATGTATAGCTTCTTGGTTTAAAAATAATTCTTTTTTATAGAAAATTTTTCTCTTTTGGAAATGATTTTTTTTATTGAAAATGTAACTGGTTGAAAATAATTCTTTTTTAGTTGATGATGCAACTATTTTATGGAAAATCGATCTTTTTTTGATGAATTAAACTGTATTTTATTCAAAATTAAAAACATTTTTTCTTTAAAATTTTGAAGAAATTTTGATTCTACATATTTAAAACAGAGAAAACCTGAAATATTCAAAAATCTTTTTTAATTTTCTCAAGAACCGGAGGAAAATTAGATGAATAAACCTTCAAATTTAATAAACAAATAAATCTAAAATTTAGAAGCTTTTGATAATTTTGCATTATTTTTGTGATTTTCGTCGGAAATTGGTATTTTCAATAAAAAAATTAGATATTGAAGAATATTCCCAACTTTTAACAATTTTAAAGATAATCTTCAAAGAAGATTCCTAAATTTTAATAATGTTAGGTTATGTTAGCGTTTTACACAAAAAATTGATATTTCAAAACAAAAATCATTATAATTTGATCAAGGCTTAGAATCTTTCAATAAGTTTGTATTATATGAGTGCTTTCCGTCGAGAATCGCTATTTTAAATAAAAAATTATATTTAAAAAAATATTCACAAGTTTTTACAATTTCAAGTTATATTAGCGTTTTACACCTTAATTTGGTATTTTGAAACAAAAATCATTATAATTTAAACAAATTTTTGAACCGTTCAGCAATTTTGTACTATGTTAGCATTTTATAGTGGAAATGGGTATTTTTATATAAAAATAATTAGAATTTAAATTTTCATAATTTTCTAACAATTTTAGGTTGCGTTAGCGTTATACACAAACAATTGATAATATAAATAGAAATCATTGTAATTTGAACAATTCAACAATTTTGTGTTGTGTTAGTGATTTTCTTTGACAAATTGTATTTTTTAATGAAAAATTCTTATAATTATAAACTATTTTTTGTGATTTTAGTATTTTTCGTCAGAAATTATTGGTATTTCAAATTACAAATTATTGCATATTTAAGAATATTCACAACCCTTCAGCAGCTTCAAGTGGTTTTGGTATTTTAGACTAAAATTGGTATTTTCAAACACATTATAATTAGGTTTATATCCAATAGTTTTATTTAAAATGATAAAATTTACTATCTTGAACAATTTCGGACTGTGCTTTTGTTTTCTTTGGAAATTATAATTTTTGTTCAAAAACTGCTAGATTACGAAGGAGATTAATAATTTTTAACTGCTATTGATAATATTATTATTAATAAACAAAAGTCATTACAGTTCGAACAAGATTCAGAATCTTTGAACAATTTTGAATGATGTTAGTGTTTTTCGTCGTAAGTTGGTATTTTTGAAGAAAAAATTATATTTAAAAGAAGATTCACAACTTTTTAACAATTTCAGGTTATGCTAACAATTTTTTTCGGAAATCGGTATTTTCATACCAAAAAAAACATTGCATTAAAAAAAATATAAACAATCTTCAACAATTTTTTGTTATTTTCTATTAGTGTTTTTCGTCTAAAATTGCTATTCTTAATAAAAAATCATAAGATTTCAAAGAATTTTTATTGTTCACAATATTTAAACAATAATAGGTAATGTTAATATTTTTCGTCAAAAATTAGTAGTTTTAATTAAAAATTGTTGTAATTCATAACTTCTATCATCTAAAATAATAGAAAAGCAGAGACAATATTTTGGATAATAATTTATGCAAATTGATGTCTTAACTTTTTCTCTGCTTTTCTATTATTTTGGATAATATAGATATTATGAATCACAATAATTTTTTGTTCAAATATTATATAATTATTAATAATTTTATATTTTATTTATTTTGTTTTCTAGTGTATTTAAGATATTGATATCATTTAAAACATGTAAATTTGATTAATTCAAACATTATTTATATTCATTTTCATTATTATTTTTAATAAGATTGAAATATAAGGTTTGAAAACAACTTACATCCAATTAAAGTTTTTTAAAAGTAGAAGGACGTTTCTCGAGTGAAAGAAAGTTGCAAATTGAATCTCGGCAATGGAAACAAGTCTTCGAGTGCGGGCTAATGAATCGGCGTGCTGGGACTGTTTATAAACCGTTTAAGCTTTGGCAGGTTCGCGAACTGAATGAGAAAGGGAATGGGAAATCGGGACTTTTGGAAAAAGGAGAAAAAAAGTGATGAATGAACGTGGACGAAAAGTAAGAGAAAAAATTAAAAGTACGATTATTATGAGTGCTTTTGAATTAACCAACATCAAAAGCAAAATACGCCAACTACAAAGGATTATTGTAGAAATTTTTTGTCAATAGTGCTAATGAAAATTAATAAATGAACCAAGGATAGGATGAAAAAATATGATTCAAAGAACCACTTATTAGTTACAACAAAATTATCCTTCATACTGGAATATCTAGATGTGCATCATTTTTAACATTGTCTAGATCATCAGTGTCCTAGTTTTCGATCGCTGATGGCCAAGGCAGAAAAAACTGGGGTTTCTAGTAGGATTGATTTTAGTTTCCAAAGAAGCTGCTACTGCAGCAGCTGAAAAATTATGTTTGTCCTAAATACTAAAAATGAATAATATATTTTCCCTTCAAAATATATAAATTTCAATCAACTCTAGAAACTCTTTAACGATCAATTCAATGTTCTTAGATTCATTCAACTGAAAAATGATCAATATAATTAGGCAAAAAGTGCAGACATTACTATAAATAAATGTTCGGTTTTTATGAAAGTAATTCCTAAACCGTGTGAAAGTTTCTTTCAGAACATACGGCTCGATTCTCTCCCGCCGATATAGATACGGCAATAAGACAGTTATCATTAGGATCGCAGAAATAATAGTCATTTCACCTCACTGAAGACTTATTTCTCAGACAGAAATGCTTAAGATTTCAAGTCGAAATATATTGCATTTTCAACTAAAAAATGTTAATTTTTTAACAAAAGAGATGAATTTGCAACGAAAGAGTTGAGGTTTTAAAGCTAAAAAGTCAAACATTTTTGTTGAATTTACAACCTACAAAGCTGAATTTCCACTCAATTAGACAATTTTTTTGAGCAAAAAAATTAAATTTTAACTACGTACAGTTACATATTTAAACAAATAGTTGAATTTTTAAGCTGAAAAAACAATTTTTTAGATACTATCAAATTTTCACCCAGGAGCTTTGCTACCAGAAAAGATGAATTTCTAATCTAGAATGACGAATTTTTCACTCAAAAAGAGGAATTTTCAAGAAAACAATTGCAAATTCCAAAATTTTTGTTGTTGTCAAATTCGTTAAACTATTAACCTAAAAAAAACAAATTGTCAAACAAATAGTTAAATTTTTAAAACAAAAATTATTATCAGACAAACAGTTGCATTTCAACCTAATAGTTGATCTCTCAAGCAAAAGGGACGAATTTTTAATTAAATAGTAGAATGTTTTATCAAATAATTGAATTTTTAACCTACAAAGATGGATTTTCAATAAATTGTTTAAATTGGTAAACAAAAAAAGATTCAACATCAACCAAAAGCAGTTGCATTTTTAACCAAATAGTTAAATTTTCGAGCTAAGATGAAGTTTTTAAAAGACAGTTGAATTTTCAATCCAAAAGGATGAATTTTGTATCCAAAAAGCCAAATGATCAACAACATATTTACACTTTCTATAAAAAATATAATCTATGAAAAAATAATTGGATTTCAAACTACAATTGAAAATATTTAACAATAAAAAAATTAATTTTTAACAAAAATGTTCAACTTTAAACCAAGTGGTTGAATTTTTAATGAAAAATATAAATTGTCAGCAGAATATATATATATATATATATATATATATATATATTGATAATTCAACTAAAAAAAAATTAATTTTAAATGAAAAACAGTTTACTTTAATCGAAAAAATGAATTCTTAACGAAAAATGTAATAGTTGATATTTTAACCAAAAAGGACGAATTCTTAAAAAAATAATTGAATTCTCAACCAAAAGAGATTAATTTTTAACCAACAAATTCTTTTTCAACAAAATAGATTATTTTTAAACTAAAATAATAGAATTTTTAACAGAGTAGTTAAACTTCCAACCAAAGAGATGGATTACTAACTGATAAAACTAACTTTTTAAAAACTAGTTCAACTTTCAAAAAAAGTTGATTTTTTAATAAAGAATAATAATTATCTACCAAAAAAGACGAATTCACAGCAAAATACTTAAATTTTTAACCAAATAGTTGATTTTTTAACTAACAACAATTAATTTTTAACCAAAAATGAAATCGTTAAATTTTGAGTTAAAAATTTAATTTTAAGACACAACAAAACAGATTTCCAACAAAACAGAATTTATTTTCAATTAGTACAATTAATATTTAACAAAGTAGTTCAACTTACATCCAATTAATTTAATTTTCAACCAAGGAGATATTTTTTTACCAAAAAGAGGAAATTTCAACAAAATACATAAACTTTCAACCAAAAAATTAAAATCAACTAAAAACGATCAATTTTCACGAAAAAATGGAATACTTTAATTTTTAGGCAAAGAAATTAATTTTAAAAAATGAGTCTTTAACAAAATAGTTCAATCTTCAATTAACAAAATGAATTATTAATAAATTAGTAGAACTTTCAACCAAGTAGTTTAATTTTTAGCCAAGGAAATCATTTTTTAACATAAATAGAAATCTTCAACTAAATTTATCAATTTTAAACGAAACAGTTGAATTTCCAACTAAAAATTATCATATTTTATCAAAAAGTGGAATAATTAAATTTTCAATTAAAAAAAAAAATAATTTGATGACAAAACAAATCGGATTTACAACAAAATGGTTTTATCTTCAATGAATGAAATTAATGTTTAAAAAAGTAATTTTACTTTGAACCAAGTAGTTAAATTTTTAATCTAGGAGATAATAAAAAAAAGAATATAGATCAATTTCCAACTATACCATTGAATTTCAACTAAAAACGAAACATTTTTAACCAAAAGTAAAATAATTAAATTTTCAGTTAAATAAATAAATTTACTACTAGAAAAAACATATCCTTGAAAATAAAATGAATGCGTATTAGAGAAATTCAACTTTCAAACAAGTAGTTTAATTTTTAATCTAAGAGATGACAAAAAATAGAAATTGACCACAAAATTCATAAAGTTTGAATCAAACAGTTGAATTTTCAACTAGAAATTATTAATTGTAAGCCAAAAATAAAAAAGTAAAATTTTTATAAAAAAAAAATTTTTTTTTCAACTAAATAACGGTCTAAACCTGTTAACTGATATTTCAGAAATTTTACTCGGCGAAGAAAAATCGTTGTTATTTTTGAAATTTTTAATATTTTCCAAAAGCTTAAAATTTTTTTGTTTATTTACTAGAGAAAAATTATACAAGTTGGTTTCATAACATTTAAATCAAAATCAAACGTCATATGACAAGTGAAAGCTATACGTATGTTATCTACAAGGGTGTAGCGGTCTAAGCCTGTTATCTGTAGTGTTCTACCGCTTTCCGCGCTTTAATATTACTTTTCTGCGTTATTTTTCAAGCTATGGGCAAGTTTCATATGTCAAAATGTTTGGGATTGCATGCCGAAAATAGATGTGCTTACAACAATTTTTAATAGTTTTTTGCAAAATTTTGCTGAGTGTAAGTAATCGGGACGCATCGTTAACCTTCGTCTTTACAGCGATCTGTAGACGGCAAACTCAAAGATGACGTGAAAGTAGCCACAAATAAGTTTCGACATACACATAAACTTAACTGCACACACATTGACATGTGTCTCACTATCCTATTGTACCATTGAACTGAGCTGATTGAAAAAAA
>JAUELO010000025.1:216855-235002 GCA_032357855.1 Amphibolips quercusostensackenii | reverse complement strand
TATGCGGACCGGGTCGTCGGTCCCTTCTACATTTAACATTCTTTAACATTATTATACACATGGCGCCCGTCTACCAGAACACCCCACGAATCCACGAACCTACCCTTCTCGTTTTCCGGAAAAAGATTTTTATCCCCGAGTCTCCATTTCTTTTTATGGAGCCTCTTCTTTCCCTTTTCCCTTATCTCTTGTAGTTCAAAGTGAATACGTACGCCCCAATTTTTAAATTTAAATTCGATTGAATAATTCTGCAGTTCTTGAACCATTCAGTCCTTATTATTTTAGAAATTTGATGCATTAGAGTGATTGCACCAATCTATCATGAGATCCTATCATATGTTTGTGAAGATAGAGAATCCTTTTTTCTTTGTTATTCTTTGCGAGTTTTTTAGCAACTAGTTGTGTTATTCAGGAAGAAATTTGAGAGGGACAATTGTTGAAATTTCTTCAAAATTTGTTTTTTTGTTAGAAAATTAATCTTAGTAGAAATTTTGAAATTGTTTAAAATTGTATTTTGAGTGAAATACCAAGTACTGCATTTTTCGCTGAGGATTCGTCATTTTTGGTTAAGAATTCAACTACTTTGTAGAAAGTTGAACTACTTTGTTGAAAATTAATTTTTTTGCTTAAACATTCAAAACTTAAGTTGGAATTTTGACCCTGCTTGAAAATGAACTATTTTGTTAAAAGTTCGCTTCGTTTGTTTGTTGTAAGTCAATTGTTTTAACTAACAATTTAAACTTGATATTTTTGGTTAAAAATTGTTTTTTTTTTCAGTTAAAAATTCATCGATTTTGTTAAAAATTCATCTTTTAGATCGGAAAATCAACTATTTGTTAAAAATTGAACTATTTGGCTGAGAATTCATTTTTTTAATCAAAGATTTATCTATTGTTTAAAATTACACTATTTTGTTGAAAATATAATTATTTTAATGGAAAGTTAAACTCTTTTGTTAAAAATTCGTCTTTTAGTGCAGAAAAATCGTAGTTTTCGGTAGAAGAGTCATCAATCTTGGCTGGAAAAGATCCTTTTTGCTAAAAATTTAACTTTTTGGTTTGAAAATTCAGATTCAGTTTTTAAACTGAAGACGATATTTTTATAAACCAGTCGAATTTTAAACCCAAAAAGATGAATTTTTAACCAAAAAAGTTCACTTTCAGCCAGAAACATGATTTTTGAACCAGAAAGATTAATTTCCTATGACCAAATTTTTTAAACAAATTTCTTGAATTTGTAACCAAACGGATGAATCACAAACAAAAAAAATACATTTTTAACAAAGTAGTTCAACTTTAACCAATCAGTTGAATTTTCAACCAACAATTGAGTTAAGTTTTCTGAACAGAAAAAATTAACCAAATAGACGAATCTTAAACAACAAAAAATAAATTGTCAACACAGTAGTTTAATTTTTAACTAAGCAGTTGAATTTTTAACCAGCAAGCAAAATTTAATCTTTAGGTTTGAAAATTCCTCCATTTGGTTCAAAATTCACTTTTGTAACTGAAAATGTATTAAATCGATTTTTGGTTGAAAATGCAACTGCTTGGTTCAAAGTTAAACAGTTTCGTAAGAAAATGTATTGTTTTTGTTAAAGATTCATCTATTTTGCTGAAAATTTCACTATTTTGTTAAGAAAAAAATTTTTTTCGAATGAATCTTTTTAGTTTAAAATTTCTCTTTCTTGGCTAGAAGTGAACCTTTTTGTCGTAAATTTGTCGTTTTTGGTTGAAAAGGTCTTCTTGGCTTAAAAACCTAACTCTTTTGTTAAAAGTTTTTCCTTCTTTGTTAAATTTAACCGTTTTCGGTTTGAGAGTTGAACTACTTGGTCGAATGTGGAAATACTTTGTTAAAAATTTATTGTTTCCGGATGTTGATTTATCATTTTAGTTGAAAACCCTTTTTCTTTAGTTGCGAATTTCACTGTATATTAAAAAAAATTTTCTTGTTAAAAATTAAATTTTTTTATCTAAAAAATTAACTATTCCATGTTTGATTTTAAAATTGTCTACTTAATTTAAAAAATCAACTAGACGGTTGAAAATTCAAGTATTTTGTGGTAAAATATAAATCTTCTTGGTCAATAATTTTTTTTAAATGCAAATGTTTGGTTGAAAATTTATCTGTTTTGGTTGAGGCTTTAATTTTTTTTTTATTTATCCTGTTTTGTTAAATTCAACTGTTTTTCTTTGAACATTTTTGAAACTAAAAATTAGCTATTCTATTTTTGATTATAATTTTATCTAGTTTAGTTGAAAATGCATGAAATTTGTTAAAAATTAATTTATTTTCTTGAATACTAGTCTTTTTGGGGTTGAGGATTTAATTATTTTCGTGGAAAATTTATATTCTTGGGTAAAAAAGTCACCTGTTTTGTAAAAAATTCGTTTTTTGGTTCTAAAATTCAACAATTCTCTTGGAAATCAACTTTTTTTTTGAAAATTTGATTATTTTGTTTAAAATTTGATTAACTTCTAAAAATATTTTTTTTGCGCTGAAAAATAACTTTTTATCTTAAAATTGATCTTTTTTAGTTAAAACATCATCTATTCTGTCGAAAATGTAATCCTATAAAATCTTCTGTAACTCCATGTAATTTCTAGTATCCTTGTCTAATCCTGTAATCTTGTAATCCAGTATACAGGAAAAATCGAAGTGGTTAACCCCCCGGCTTTAAATATACTATACTTTTTATCGAGGGCTTTTATTGAGTTGTGACGTGGTTTAGGGGTTGGTAGACAAAGAAATAGAACAAAAACCCAATCAATGGAAAATTCTTGTGAATAGCGTGAAGAAAAAGCATTTCATGGACTGCGCCACCCCGTCTCGATTAGCCGGAGGCTAAGGGCATTTGCCCTCCTTTGGGGACGTCATCGTCTCCTTCATGACCTTGACCCGCAAACACGAGTAGCTTCAGTAATGAATAGGGCTTCCTTAATGACCTTGAATAAGATGGGGAGAAGCACACATTAAATAAACGGATATCAACTTAGTTGTCGCAGTCACGGTTTCAGGAAAAATGCGCCCCTACCCATTTCATCTTTGGTTGCTCCCCCCCTCCTTTCATAAAACATATTCATATATTTTTATATCCGAAACTAACTACAACTCACAACTCACAACTGACCTCTTATCACTTACCACTCACGACTCACAACTCACAGGAGATGAAGTAGGGAAAATGAGAGAAAGGAAAGTAGGGGAAGTAAGGAGAAATAAAGGAAGGTAAGTAGAGAAAATCAGGGGTACAAAGTAGGGAAGATGAGAGTAGGGGTACTGGGGGAAAATAAATGGAGGGAAGCACAGGAAATAAGGTGAAGTAAAATGAAGGTATAAAGAGGGTAGGGGAAGTATTGGGAAATGATGGAGAAGATTAAGTGAGGGCAAATGAGGGGGTAGATTAGGTAAGGGTAACTAGCGCGAATGGGAGGAGGGAGGGTCGGGGAAATAGAAAAAATAAATGGTGGTAAGTAGAGGAAATCAGGGGAGCGAAAGAAGGACAAATGAGAGGAGGGAGAATAGGGAAATTAGGGAAAAATAAATGCAGGTGAGTAGAGGAAATGAGGTGAGGTCAAATGAAGATAAAAAGAGAGTAGAGCAAGTAGTAGAAATTGAGGGAGTGGATTAAGTGTGGGGAAATCAAGAGATGATTAGGTAAGGGGAAGTAGGGCAAATAAAAGGAAGGTGAGTAGAGAAACTGGAGGAAAATAAATGGAGGCAAGCAGAGGAAATGAGGTGAGGTAAAATGAAGGTAGAAAGAAGTTAAGGAAAGTGGTAGAAATCAAGAAAGTTGATTGAGTAAGGGAAAATAAGGGGGTAGATTAAGTGAGGCTTAGTAGCAAAAATAAGAGAAGAGAGAGAGGGGATCTGGGGAAAAGTAAATGGAGATAAGTAGAGGAAATGAAGTGAGGTAAAATGCAGGTAAAAAGAGGGTAGGTGAAGTGTTGGGAAATAAGGGTCACATTGGATGAAAGAAAATGAGACGGGTAGATTAGGTGAGGGTATGTAGGGAAGATGGGAGGAGCGAGAGTAGGGAAACTGGAAAAAAATGAATGGTCTTAAGTAGAGGAAACCAGGAGAAGGTAAGAAAGGAAAATGAGAGGAGGAAGAGTAGGGGAACTGGGTAAAAATAAATGAAGGTAAGTAGAGGAAGTCAGGTAAGGAGAAATAAAGGTAGAAAAAGGGTAGGTGAAGTGGTGGGAAATGAAGAAGTAGATTCAGTGGGGGGAAATGAGGGGGTAGATTAGATGAGTGGAAGTAGGGCAAATGAGATAAAGGTGGGTAGGCAAACTGGGGAAAAATAAATGAAGGTAAGTACAGGAAACAAGGTGGTGTCAAATAAAGGTAGAAAGAGAGTAGTGGAAGTGGTAGAAATTGAGGGAGAGGATTAAGTGTGGGAAAATCAGGGGTAGATTAGGTAAGGGGAAGTAGGGCAAATAAGAGGAAAGTGAGTAGGGGAACTAGAGGAAAATAAATGGAGGTAAGCAGAGGAAATGAGGTGAGGTAAAATGAAGGGAGAAAGAGGGTAAGAAAAGTGGTAGAAAATGAGAAAGTAGATTTATTAGGTAAGGCCTAGTAGCGAAAATAAGAGGAGGGGGAATAGGGGAACTAAGGGTAAATGAATGAAGGAAAGTTGAGGAAATGAGATGAGGTGAAATGAAGGTATAAAGAGGGTAGGGAAAGTGGTGAAAATGAGAGAAGAGGTTGAGTGAGGGGAAACGAGGGGATAGATTAGGTGAGGGAAAAATGTGGTGAAGTAAGAAGAGAAGGAAGTATATGAGGAAGAAGTTGGTGAAGGAAGGGAAAGCGAAGGTTGTAGTTTCGGAAAGGGAAGTAGGCGGATATAGGGGAAGTGAGCGACTTATTTACGTCTCAATAGGATCTTAAGCATTAAAATGATGTCATCAGTCATGCCTTATAAAAGAAAAAAAAACATTGGTTTTTACAAAAAAAGTTTAAAACTCACGTATAATATATATTTACCCAATAGTTTTTGTAATTGAATTTCATACTGCTGCTCTTTGCAAATTTTTTAAAAATGAATGAATTTTTATAAATCATGGCTTATTCTTTTAAGAAAAATATTCTTTACAATTCCGCTGTTGACAATTTTTAAAATAAGAAAATTATCTTTAAATAGTTATTTATTTTTAAAATATTTTCTTAAAAAAAAATTATTTTATCAGTTTTAGTCTTACTAAAAATTTATTTTCAAAATTGGAAAAAGTAGAGTTGAAGAGAATATTTTTTTGAAAAAAATCAACCATCATTATTTTAAATTTACCAATTTTTTTAAAATTGGTAGGGAGCGATAGTAAGACCAAATTCATTTTAAAAAATATTCTTAAAATAAATGTTTTTTATTGAAAATAAGATCGTCATTAATATTATTTTGATTTCTTAACTAATAGAAAAAAGGCAACAAGTCTAAATTATTTTTAAATTCAATTAAAAGATTTTTAAAAATTTCAGAAATTAAAAAAATGTGAATTTTCGAAGATTGCAAAATACATTTTTTAACTTTTTAACGATGCTAAAAGGTATCAACATAAGAAAAAACACATACAATTCCTTGAAAAATTCAAAATGATGTTTAATTTTTAAAAATTAATTTTAGAAGATTATTTAAAAAGATTTTGAAACATTCCAAAAGATTCCCAAATTTGGCAAAGAAGGTTCTACAAGATTTTAAACCAATTCTCATATTTTGCAGAATGTTAAAAGAATTTGATGAGAAATTTAAATAATTTTAAAAGATAATTACACTGCATAAATATTTTTAAAAGCTTGAAAAAATAAAATCTTTTAAAAGATCACAAAAAACTTCTTACAAATTGTAGGTTTTTGAAGAATTCGAAGCTTTTTAAGAATTTTGATAGGTACATGGAAATAAAAAACTTTCTTAAGCTTCTTGAGAAAATTGTTTATGATTTTTTATTTTGAAAAATTAATTTTTAAATATTGTTAAACATGTCAAAAATTGGTATAATATTTCGAAAAAATCTGCAAGATTTTACGGCAATTTTTTAAATTTAAGACATAATTTGAGAGAGTTTAAAAGATGTTTGAAAACTTATCTTCTTTGGTTCAAGATTCATAATTTTAGTCAAAAATTCATCTCTTTGTTTGAAAATGTAATTATTTTGTTAATGTTCAGTTTCTTTGTTTAAATATTGGACTATTTGGTTTAAAATAAACTGTTTTATTAAAAATGTATGTTTCCGACCTTAAAAAAATCAACTACTTTGTAGAAAATTCGTCATTGAGTAAAAAATTAAAAATTTTTTGTTCAAAATACAACTGGTTGAAGATTAATTTTTTTTTTGTTCAGCATTCAAATATTTTGTTGAAAATTCGTCTTCTTTTAATAATTTTTACTGTTTTTGCTGAACTAAATACTTGAATTGTTCACCAAAATAATTTAATTTAAAAGCAAACAGTTAAGCTTTTTACGGAATAAATAAATATTTGAACGAAACAGAAAATTTGAAAAAAATAGTTCAACTTTTAACCAAGCAGGTACATTTCCGAATTCAACTAAATTTAAGTAAAATGATTAATCTTTAATCAAAAATGATAAATTTTTACTGAAAAAAAGAATATTTGATATTTCAATTAACAAATATTTTAATTTTATATAAAAAAACAGCTGCATTTTTCCCTAAAAAGATTAATTTTTTACCAAAAAACTAACTTTTTTTAACAAAATGCGTGCATTGTCATCCAAACAGTTAAATTTTAAACGAAAAAGGTTAACTTTTAATCGAATATGAAATAGTTGAATTTTCAATTACTAAAAAAGTTAGTTTTCAACTAAAAAAAAAGTGGATTTATTTTTTGGTGGCTCCGAAAAAATTTCGGGGCGATGTGAATGAAAACTCGAGAAAAAAAATGTTCGACCACACTAATCTACATATTTAAATTTTAATTGAAAACAATATTTTATTACCAAAAGATCATAAAATTCTAAGTAATAATATTATTTTCTCATTACTATCGGGCAGACTCCACGGAAGTTTTAAAAGATACGCGATTCCAAACAGGGAGCATAAAGTTGAGTTTGCACCGGTGGATTTAAAATTTGTAAAGATTAAAATAAACTTCTTATCCTCCACGAGTTTCCGTCGTCTGGAAAAGCAGAAGCAAAGAGGAGAACAGAAAAAGGAGAAAAAAGGTAAAACACGACTGCTTCGGGAAAGCTGTTTGGGGTTGAAAACTGATGGAAATACAGACCCTGGAGTAAAAGATAGCGATTTTGGTTCAACTCTCACGAGGGAAAAGGACTTTTTCCGAATGTCGGAATTATCGAGAAATTACTTTTCATCTCGTCTTAGTTTCGTTCTGCAGCTGTGAAATTCAAGGGAAATACTAAGACACTTTGGAAGAAAAAAAAATTGCACGTCCCATGAGGAACCAGATTGATCTCGAGAGAGGGAGAGAGCTTTTTCGATTGTAGGGCACCCAGCTCTTGTACTAATGTGATTAAAGTCACTCAGCCATAAATGAAATTCCATTATAGTTTTTTTCTAATTTCAAATTTCAAGATTGCTTTTAGGTTTTAAAATGTTATTTTAGCGCTTTATTCTCATTTAACTTTGATTTATTAAAATATTTTTAAAATCAACGCTCTCTCAATTTGAATCAGTAAAATATTTTAAAAATTGTAAAAAATTGTAAAAAATTGTAAAAAAAATGTAAAAATATATATATAATTGTCACTTAAATTCTACTAGTTGCTGTAGCTAGAATACAGTCCCTTTTAATTAGTGAAAGTATACTGATTGAATTAGTAGTTACGAATTTATTGCAAAAAATATTTTATTTGTTTATATTATTTGTGAAAACTTAAACTTTATAATTATTTGAATAATGATAATATTAGAAAATAGGTTGCATGAAACAGTGAAAAATTAACTTTATTTCCTAAACAAGATTTTCAGTTTTTAGAGCTAATAGTTTCAAAGTATTAAGAATTACGTTTTATTTTAATTTAAACTATTATTGTTTAGTATATAATTTATTAAAATTTCTATTTATTTATGTCAGCCTTTGCAACATTTTCACTATTCCCCTTTTTTCCCCTTCACCCCTCTTCAACGTTTTCCCACTTGAATGCAAACAAAATCAATAGAACCCAATAAGAAGATCCCACTATTTAAGGTTAAAAATTATTTATTTTTATTTAAAAGTCTACTGCTTTATTTTTAGTTAAATATTCATCTATTTCAGTCGAAAAATGTATACTAAAGTTAAAAATTAAATTATTTTGTTAGAAATTTAACAACTTTGTCAAAAAGTCACATTTCTAATTAAAAATTTGTCTTTTTGAGAATAAAATTCAACTATTTGCTTAAAAATGAACTTTCTTTTTGAAAATTCATATTTTCATTTTCTGTTTTGCAGAAAATTTTTCTTTTGCGTTTTAAAAATTCAGCAATTTTGTTGAAATAATTTTCTATTTTGACTGAAAAATCTTTCTTGTTTAAAAATACCCCTTATTTGTGAAAATTTGAACTTTTTAAGTTGAAAATATAACTGTTTGGTTAAAAATTAATTAGTTGTGGTTAAAGATTCTACCACTTTGTTAAAGATTTTTTTTTTCTATCTGTTTGAAAATTAATTTTTTTAACTTAAAATTTAAGTATTCCATTTTTTGCTGAAAACTGTTCCTTTTAGTTGAAAATTTGTACTTTTTGGTAAAAAATTCGTATTTTGGTACAAAATTAATCTTTCTGATTCAAAATTCATCTTCGTGGTTAAAAGTATATCTATTTTAGTTGAAGATTGATCTTTTTTAGTTAAAAAATCAACCATTTGGTTGAAGATCTACCTATTTTTCTGAATTTCTTTTTATTTAAACCTAACTTCTTTAACTGAAAATGTAATTATATTCCATTTTTTGTTGATATTTTTAGTTGAAAATTCATGTATTCTGGAGAAAATTCGTCTATTTGGCTTGCAAATACAACAACTTTTTAAAAAAGTCGTCGAACTCGTTCAGAATTCAACTATTTGATTGAAAATTAACTTTTTTGTTAAAATTTCATATTGTTTGGATGGTTTGAGAATTCACTTTTTTTGGTTAAAAATTAAACCATTTTGTTGAAAATACATTTCTCGGGTTGAAAATTCATAATTCTAGTTAAAAGTTCATAATTTGAGTTTAAAAATTATAATTTTAGTTATAAGTTCATGTCTTTGGTTTAAAATTGACAATTTCATTAAAATTTATTTATATAAGAAATCAACTTATTTAAATAAAAATTTTGACATTTTTGATTGAAAATTCATCTTTTTTAGTTTTTAATTCCACTATTTGGTTTAAAATTTACCCTTTTTAGTTGAACATTCAAATATTTGGTCAAAAGCTTATGAATTATATGGGATTTTTTTTTTTTTTTTGGTAGAACATTAATCTTTTTTTTTGAAAATTCAATTATTTATGGATGAAAGATAACACCGCTGTTGTTGGCACTTTGTTACTAATTTTTTTTTAAGACTCATAATTTTAGTTGCGAATTCATTTTTTTGGTCGAAACTTCATTATTTGAGTTAAAAGTACATCTTTTTGTTTATTGAAAGAAATTTATTCCTCTATTTTCTTAAAAAATCACCTCATTTGCCTTTTTTAGAGCATTTTGACTTGTGATGACAGTTATCGATACAGTGGAAAAAATGTCTGTTTTTTAGTTTAAGTGAAACTTTCACAATGTATTTTACTATTTTAACCAATGAAATTTGAAAAAAACTGATTAATTTGTTGAAATTTTTAGTATTGATTGAATTAGTTGAATTTTTACTAATTCAATTTTAGACAGCAATTTCTTCTTTAAAAAATATTAATTCTTTACACACAACCTTCTTTTAAATTATAATAATTCTTCACCAAATACTCAGATTCCTCACATTTAATTAACTCACATAAGCTATCTTTCAATAAAAAATGAAAATATTCATCCGGGAGGTATTAAATTTGATTTGCTTTTTCTCTTTTCTTACTTTATATGATACGGACTCAACTATTTTGTGCGAAACTTATTATTTTTCCGACAATTATGTTAATCAAATATTTTAACTTTCAACTCAAAAGATTTAAATTCCAACAGAAAAGAGATAATTCAATAAATTTTTTCTAAAAAGAAATTTTTTTCATTTCTAAAAAATTTTTTAATAAAAATTTTTACTTAATTTTTTTCATATTGTAAAGACAGTATTCATCAAATTACTTATCTTTTCAACCAAAGAGTTAAATTTTTAAAACAAAAAACATAAATTTTTAAACAAAAATTAGGTAGTTAAATTTTCATTAAAAAATTACTTTGAAACGAAAAAGACGAAATTTCTGCAGACAATTTTAATTTTCAGTCCGAAGATATGAATACGAACCAAGGAAAGAAATTTTGAACAAAGTAGTTTAATTTTCAAACTAGAAAAACGAATTTTCAACCAAAAATTGTAATAATTGATATTTCAAATTAAAAAATTTAACTTTTATCAAAACGATGAATTCGCAACTTCAAAAGATCAAGTTTTGACAAAAAATGGAATAGTTCCATTTTTATTGAAAAAAAATTATCATCCAATAAAAAATACTAATTATCAACCATAATTGATCAAATTTTCGAGCCAACAATACAAATTTTCTACAAAACAATTGCATTTTCAACAAAAAATCTTATTTTTAACCGAAAAATAATAATTTTTAACCAGTCAGTTGCATTTTTAACGAAAAAATATAAACTTCTACACAAAATGATTAATTTTACAACCAAAAAGAAATGAAATTTCAATGAAATCCTTTAATTTAATTTAATTTTAATTTTTTTTTATTTTATTTTGTTTTTTTAATCCTTTTTCATCAATAATTTGACCACGACCTTTCCAGTGATGATAAACAAAATTTAAAAAATTTTTATTAGTAGACGATAATTGAGTTAACGATACGAATTTGGAAGCAATAATTTAGAAGATCAGACCTGGGAAATGGTCTCGATAATTCTGTAGATTACCGTCAACTCAAATAAAAACCATCTATTGATAATGATTATCATAATTTAATTCAAATACTGTTATTTCCTAATGAATTATTTCACTATTAGTGAATATACTGCTATTCAGTAATTAATGATAATTAATGTTTAATTATTTTAAAATAATATTTCTATATAAATATTTGTAACACTTGAAAATTAATAATGATAATAATAACATTAATATAGTGTATTTATTATTACTGAATGTTTTTATTATTATATTCATTATTATGGGTACATACTTTTAAAAATAGTATAGCAATAATATTCACATTTCAAAAAGTTTGAAACTAAAAGCAATGAAGATTTTTCATTCTAATAATGACATTCATATATTTTTTCATTAAATTACTCTAAACATGTTTCAAGGTGTTATTAAATACATAGAAAACTAAACGAGAGCTTAAAGCTAAAATAAATAAATTTATTTTATAAATATATTTGCTAAAACGGGAATGATTTTTGTGGACCTGATCGGGCCCCGATCTGACAGCCCTAAATACGGCATGTAACACACGCCCCAAACGGGGACGGATCTGGCTGCTCAATTACGATCGGGAAATTTCTGCACGGTTAATTTACGGTATTTTTCGGAATTTTTCTGTAAATCATTCAGCCATATATTTTCTAATTCAAAAAATTACAGTCCATTTTCTCCCGATAACGATATTGTTGCGAAATAATTTATGACAATATTTGAGGCACGAAAAAAATATTCGCGAGCAAAATTGTTCATATAAAAAAGATTAACTTTATTGAAACCATTTTCGGATAAGTCACACATTTTTCTTTTCAATCCTGAAAAATAACATGAAAAATAACCTCTACAAATTTGTCGAAAATAATTTTTTGACAGGACGCGTAATTTTGTTTTAATCGCAACGAAATAACGTTATATAAATTACCATTTTTAGTTTAATAATAAATTTTTTGCCTGAATTAGATCTAAAAATATGCTTTTGACCTTTTTTTCACAAGACACGTAATGAGAATGTTTTTGTCAAAGCCGAAGGAGCTTTAACAAAAGAGAATTCGCAATCACTAAATTTCAGTTGTCAATGGTTTGGTTTTTAATTTTAAAAGTTCTGCGCACAAAAATGTAGACGATGTACAATGACCGAGTGTGTAGCGCGAGGTAAATATGTTAACGAACGCGAAGCGCGAGATCTGACAGGTGCGCTTAAACTTGCAAGCAAAGCGAGCCACGCGCGGTGCATGACTTGTAAACATTCTAATAATTACGAAACTTAGAAAAAAACGAGGCACGTGTATTTAATGTACATTTTTCCTTCTTTTTCTTGTTTTTGAAGTAAAACTTCTTTTAGGACGAAAGTGAATTGAAAAAAACGACCGAGCGTATGAACGGAATTTTTCGTCTCTCTCACACAAGTATACTTTCTGTACCTTCTCTCTGTAATCTCTGTAAAATATATAATATATAATTTATAATATATAATAAATAATATATAATATATAATATATATATAAATAAATAAAATTGATAAATGACGAAACTGACTCCCTTTGCGCCCGGTCAATAGGGATAGGACAGCGATTAGGGGCAGGCGCACATATATTTCCAATAAGTGCTCAATGCTGCCAATCACGAGATTGAGCTTTTCTTTAATTCTGCGATCATGTTAATTTTGAAGGGAAAATTAATTTGCAAATAAATAATTAAGGTATTTGGGTTCAGGATTTGCTTGGTCAGCATGGCGGTTTGTAATTACCCTACATGCAAACTATCATTTCTAATTTTTTGATCAATATCCGCAATGGCGCACGTCCAGACCCTTACGTACTATATGCAAGCTCCTTTGCACACATCCGCGTCATCAATGTATTAGCGTACTCTATATCACGCCGCACGCATGTCAAATTTCACTTCTGCCGTGTATGGCCGCACTGACACACACATTTTTTCAGTTTTGGGATGGGCATGTGTACACCGTTTATTGGCAAGCCTTCCTCCATAAGGGCAATATGACTTATTTTATTTTAAGGTCAAATAGAAATCGAGTTTTTCATAAAAAATTTTTTAATGCACAAAACATGAAAAAAGATTCACAATCATAAAACAGACTTCCACAGACTACCTCACTTTACGGCTCCTAGAGACAAATGAAATAACTAGAAATGAAAAGAGAGGGAGAAAAAGGGAAAAAGTCAACCAAAAACCAACCTCTTACTTTTTTCTTTCTCCGTCTTTTTTATGCTACCAAGGGAACCAACATGTTACACGTTTCACGTAGTGACGTTTATTTAAGTCTAGATTTCTGTGATAAAATTTGTCCTTGATAGATTGTATAAGTACACCGGCTTTTTCGTCTTGGGAAAGATAGATTTTATTTAAGCCACGACCCAAGTAGAAAAGGTAGTCAATTATATCAATTGAAATGAGTCTTACAATTATCACCTTAATCGCTATTTTGTGTGCTGCTCTTCTTCTTGGAGCTATTGAAGCTAGATTGATCGTAAAATGCGTTTCTGCTCCTAAATGTACATCCAACCTGAGCTGTTGCTCTGGTGACTGCAGTAAGTCGAAAAATTATTAATAAATACTCTAATCAGGGAATTTTCTTAAAATTTATTGACAAAGTAGAAACTGTTTTACTAGAATGAAGACACGAGTGTTGCCGAAAATTCAACTTTCGATTTTTGGTGATCGACCCTGGCACCCCAATTTGTTCGTTTTCCAGAAACAGAAAATCTACGATTTTTTTCTTTTTTTCAGCGTTAACCCCTGCGTGCCTCCGGGCTTTTGAAATTACCATTTTATTTTAGATAGGGAAAGCTTTTTTTTTGAAAAAATGGGAAAAAGAAGTACTTGTTATAAATAGTCTAGTGTGGTCTTATTATTCAGTATTTCCTTATCTCAGAACGTATACCCTGTCTTGTTTGAAGAATTAAATTCAATTTATTTTAGAAAAGTATATTCTTTTTTATTGAAATAACTTTTTTGTTCTGTTTCATTTATATACTAATCGTCCCGAGAATTCGGGGCGACTAGCCAAACTGTTGAAAAATATTTTTCTACTCATGCCGAATTTTAGGACGATGAGACACTTCGAGTTAATAATAAAACATACTTTTTCTTTTAGATATGAAGACGTCAAAATGCAACGATTAAGGAAATATTGAGGATGTGGAAAATATACAGATGAATTATGATTTGCTCATTGTTTAACCACATTGTAGATACAGACTTCAATCTTGTAAAAAATAATAAATGAAAACGACTTAAAAAACCGCAGTCATTTTACAACACTCCTTAATAGTGAATATGTCTGTTTTTCAGTTGTTTTGAAATAAAGAATTAAATTTTTTCATTGTTTTTTGATAAAAATTCAATATAAAACGATTGAAGGAAATTTTACCAAGTCAACATGAGAATGACGGGAGACACTGTTTTTTCAGTCTAATATCAGAACAAATACTGCATATATGCGTATATCACTATTTCAAAAATTATGTTTCATAATTCAAGTAATTATTATATTACAATATATAATGAAAAATATATATAGCGGGTTAAAATAAATTAAAAAGAAATTTGCAAAATAATATCCTATAAATTTCTTTTATTTTCATATAGGACTTTCAATTTTACTACTTTTAATAGAAATATTTTTTAACTGAACTTTTTTCTTGCATTTTTTCAATAAAAAGAAGTATCTATTTAAAAATTTTTGAAGTTTGCATAGCATTTACGAGTTTTAGGATTTTAAATGCGATAAAGTCATACAGATCCATATATTTGTTATTTCGAAGACTTTTTGTAGTAAAATAATACATTTTTAACTAAGTTTGTTTTTAAAAATTTTCAGGTGAATATTGCACATGAATATTTTAAGTTGGAACAACTTCACTAAAATTAATCCATATTCATTTTGACAGCCAATTTTTAATTCACAGAAATTAAAATACTTCTTTATCTTTTGAGATAAGTAATGCACGACAAGATAAGAATTCCTCGATATTTAAACAAACGAATTTTAAACAAGTGGCTTAATCTTAAATTAAAGAGATGAATTTTCAACTGAAATGATGAATCTTCAGCAGCAAAAAAATTAAATTTGAACCAAGAAGTTTAACTGTTAACAAAGCAGTTGAATTTACCATAAAAAAAGCCAAATTCTCAACAAATACAGATTTTTCAGTCAAGAAGGACAAAAGATTTCATCCAAATTTTTAAACATTAAAGCCAAAAGACGCATTTTCTGTAAACCGGTTAAATTTTCGACTTAAAAATATGGATTTTAAATAAAGATTTAATTTAAAACAAAACAGCTGCATTTTTAACAAGAAAAAAGGAAATTTCAACAAAATAGATTAGTTTTCTATCAGAAAGGACGAATTTTCAAAAAAAAAATTAATTTTTAACCAAAACTGGAAAACTCACATTTTTAGTTTCAGAAATCAAACTTAACCAAAAAAAGAAATTTTCAATGCAATATTTAAATTTTCAACCAAAAAGATAAACCTTTAACTGAAAAAATAAATTTTACAGAAAGCGGTTGAACTTTTACATACGTACTTATATTTTCAAGAAGAATAAAATGAATTTTTAGCCAAAAATCGAATATTTAACTTTTCTATAACCAAATTATTTTTCAACCAAAAAAACATTAACTTTCAACAAAGAAGTTAAAATTTAAACCCACGAGATGAATTTTCAATTGAAATGATGAATCTTTATTTGAAATAATTACACTTCCTGTTTAAACAATTACCCTCCGTTCAGCCTTCAAACAAGTAATTGAATTTTGAACCAACAAAATATGAATTCTCAACAAATGATGTCATGTAGTAGATATTTCAACTTAAAAATATTTTTATTCAGAATAAAAAACAATTTAATTCAATCAAAAAAGACGAATAAATTAAAAAGTGTAATTCTCAACCAAAGAAGATTGCAATTGAGTTTTCAACTCTAAGATATGAATTTTTGGGTTAAAAATATTATCTTCATTTGAAGATTTAACTATAATACTGGTTATTAATGATGATCTTTTTTAGTTGAACATTCTACTATTCGGTCAAAAATTAATCTTTTTACTTAAAAATTTAACTATTTGGTAAAAAATAAACTTTTTTGTAAAAAATAATCTTTTTGTTGAAAAAATCATATCTTTAATTGAAAATTTAACAATCTGATTAAATTTTAAACTTTAATGCTAAAAATGATTTTTTTTGGTTGAGAATTGATTTTCTTAACTGAATACGTGACTTTTTCACTTTTGGTTAAAAATTGATACGAATTAAAATATTAAAAATAATTAAAATAAATATTTGAAAATAATAAAAATTATAATAATGAAGAAATTTATATATTGAAAGTTGATATTTTCTAGTTGAAAATTTAACTGTGTGGTAGAAAATTAACTTTTTTATCACAAAATTATATTTTCGGATTGAAAATTCAACTGCTTTGTAGATATTTTGTCTTTTCGGCTTCAAAATTAGATAATATTATGAAAAATGTATGCATTTTGTAGAAAAATCGTCTATTTTCGTAGAACATCAAACGTCTTGGTGCGAAATTCATCTTTTTGGTTAAAACTTTAACCATTTGGTTGAAAATTTACCTCTTTTGGTTAAAAATTCAACTTCTTGGCAAAAAGCTAAACTATTTTGTTGACAAATAATTATTTTTGGTTGAAAATTCATCCTTCTTAAGTTGAAAATCCATCTTTTTGGTTAAAACTCCATGTATTTTGTTAAAACTTCGTACATTAGTAGAGAATTCATCTTTCTGCTTGAGGATTCAAGTATTTGTTTTAAATTTCTTTTTTAGTTCACTTCAACTGCGGTTGAAAATTCGTTATCTGATGTTAAAAATTCGTTCTCTTTTATTAAAAATTACATTTTTAACTAAAAATTTTATGATTTAATTTGTGGTTAAAAACTTATATTTTGTTGTTTCAAATTCAACTATTTGGTTAATGATTGATAATCTTTCTTCATTGAAAACTAACTTTTTTTGTCAAAAATTCATCTTTTTTGATATAAAAGTCATCTGTTTAAAAAAAAATCGACTTTAGAGCTTGAAAACTCAATCCTCTTGTTGAAAATTCATCATTTTAGATGAAGCCATAAATCTTCTTTGTTGAAAATTCATATATTTGGTTGAGGATTTAACTATTGCCTTAGAGTTATTATTTTTGGCCGAAAATTCGACTCTTTTGTTAAAAATTCGTCCTTTTAGATTACAAATTCATCTTTCCTGGTCAACATTCGTTTTCATTGATTGAAGTTTAACTGTTTTGTTGAAAATTGAACTGTTTGAAAGTTTAATTATTTAATTGTAATGCAAATATTTGGTTAAAAATGTCACTCAAAAGTAGAAAAATTACTTTGATACCTAAGCCTAATCTTTGAAAAATGTATTCATCTCGTACCGAATGACATATCTCATAAGAACATGTAAAATATATTTTTGATGAGAATTAGGAGAATTAATTATGAGACAATTTCAAAGGCATGCTAAATTGTGAAAAAATGTAATTAACATAAAAAGTGATAATGTGTCAGCTGAAACAATTTTCGTGGCTTAATCAAAAACACATATCTTAAATTTATCAATTCAAAAGCAGCAAGTTACTAGTGGAAAGGCTGATTATAAAACTCGTTTACAATATTGCTGCTAACAAAAAAAGCACAAAAGAGCTTTTGCTTTATAACCCAGCCCCCCTGCCCCATTATTTAGCTCATACTGGTATTCAGCTCATACTGGTATTTACCTTGTACTGGTTTCCCCTACATCCCACAACCAAACCCATAAGATAATAAGGCAAAGTTGATCAATAAAACAGTCACACCTTCAGGTTCAACGTCCCGCTTTTTACCTTCAAACTCGGCAGGTTCAGTCCTTGCAGATTCGACCAGAACCCAGACCAGGATGGCGATGGGTCGAACAACCCGACCCCGAGTCGCTCCACCCCAATGATTGCAGGTTGCACCGGCACGCCTCTGCTAGAGTACAACTCTACAGCTCTCCACTTGTTCGCCTGCTTTAGTTTCGCATACAGAACCGGAGAACCCCATATCCAATTTTCTAGACCAGGGATGGCCACGGACGAGCTCCGGGAGCTAAAATCTGTCAACTCGT
>JAUELO010000025.1:195319-208660 GCA_032357855.1 Amphibolips quercusostensackenii | reverse complement strand
TTCTCTCTTTCTTTTTATATATAAATAAATAAATAAATAAATATATATATATACTTGTATATTATATATGTATATACTGCACATATATGTACATGTGTATGTGTAGTAATACATGCATGCATGTATAATTATGTTTGTACAAGCCGCACCATTCCGATTGATATGATCATCATTGCAGCCTGATTCTGGTGCGAAATGCATAAGAACCTTAACTTCGAACGGAGAGAGTCATTTCCCATACAAAATCTGTGGGGTCCTTTGTTCAAATTCACAAAGAAAAAAAAGCGTTTAGAAAAAATAATATCTGAAAGTTCCGCAAGCGCCATCAAGTTTGACAAGTATTTCCCATGAAAAAAAAAATTTTTTTGTAAATTTTGATTAGAGTCGTCAGTATTAGGTACATCTAGTTAAAACTCAACACTGTTTTTTCAATCAGTAAATTATTTTGAGAGTTTTTTCGCGCATCATGATTTTTTTACAGTTTTTTTTATACTTATTGTTTCTGATACATAAAATAATAATTTTTACTGATAATAAGCTGTTAATGTAAATTGTTTAAACAATTCAATATTGTTTTTATCAATTTTCTTTTACAATAGAGATAGAGACAACTTTTTATTTAAAAAGAACAAATAATAAATTGAATTTGATATAAATAATTGTTTAAGAAATTTATTTTATTTTCAAATAATATTCCTTTTAGGTAATGTTAGAAAGACGCGCTTTTGCCAAATTTTTTCACTTATTTTCTACTTTTCAGTTACAATTAGGCAGAATCAGTTATATTAAATAGAGATAATTGTTTAAACCATATATTATTATTTATATTAATTTTATTTTTTAATAATGCTAAAAAGTTGCTTTTCCTTCTCAAATTTTTCAGTTGCTGCCCATTTCGCAATTAAAGCAAGGTAATAATTAATATATACATAACTATCTTCTTCCATATTATTGCCAGAGGGTTGCGTTTTTTTTCTGAATTTTTTACTTTTTGATCACTTTTCACTTAGTGAGTTAATAATCATGCAAATTAACAAATTTAATTGTTTAAATAATTAATTATTGTTAATAACTAACTTCTTTTAAATAATTTCTAAAAAGTTACGTGTTTTTCTAAAATTTTAAACGTTGCTTTGGCTTTTTCAATTATGAAGAAATAATCAATTAACTCTAGAGTGAGTCAGTTTATCAACAATCCCTTTTATTTGTGAATATATTTTTCTAAAATAAAACCGATATTTGAAATATGCTTTGAATTTTCTATATGGATCATATTAAATATGAAATTTCTTTGAATTAGTTATTGAGAGCCTTTTTGTTTAAATTATCATAATTATTATTTGTTCCTAACTGAAAAGTCAAATGAGAGCTATCAATTTTAAAAAAACCTGCAACTTTGTAACGTTGCTCTGAGAGAAGATAGTGATACAACATAATAAATTGTTTATACAATTATTTTTGTGAACTTGCATTTATTATTATCTGGCTAAGTAAAAAGCGGACAAAAAGTTTAAAATTTCAGAAAAACCGCAAACATCTAGCAATTATGTAGGAGAAGATAGTTATAAGCAATTCTGATTTAATTAAGCAATCGCTTATGTTAAGTTTTATTAATTATTAGTCCGCTCTGAGTAATAAGTTGTCAAAAAGTGGAAAATGTTAGAAGAAACGCAACCATCTCGCAGCGCGATAGGAGAAAATAATTATAAATAGTTATAATTTGTTTGAACAATTATTTTTTATAAATTTAATTTCATTATTACATTGCTCTGAGTAAAAAGTAGACAAAAGGTTAAATATTTACAGAACAAAAACCGCAGCTTTTAAGCTTTATTCAATAATAATACTATTCAAATTATTAATAAATTGCTTAAACAGTTATGTTTTAATGTAAATAGATTATTGCTTCACACTAATTAAAAAAATGGACCAAAAGTTGAAAAACTGAAAAAATTGCATCTTTCTAGAATTATTCTACAAAGTATTGTTCTAAACATTAATAAATCGTTAAAAAAAATATTTCTGTTACATTTAAATGATTGTTGCTTTGCACTCATGAAAGTGTCGAAAACCAGTTGAAAAGGTCGGGAAAAATCTGGACTAATATTCTAACTAATACTTATAGTCCAAGACAATATGAGCATTAATAATAAATTGTTAAAAAAATATTTAATATTGATTAACTATCACCATAGTCTACTCGAAAAGTTAAAAGAATTAAAAAATTTCAGGAAAAACCACAACTTTATAGCATTACTCTAAGAGAAGATAGTCATAAACAGTATTTGATTATTAAACAATTATTTTCAGTAACATTAAATAATTATTACTTCTTTTTAAGTGAAAAGTTAAAAGAAGGTTGAAATTTTTAGAAAAAAATCGCGACTTTCTAGCATTACTTTAAAATATAAGATAGTCCTAAACAATAATTAACTCTTCAAACAATTATTTTCATTTACTGTAATTTATTGTTATTTACTTTGGCTAAAAAGCTGGAAATAAGGTGAAATTTTTAGAAAGAAACCGTGACTTCCTACCTCTATTCTAACAGAAAGTTACTATAAACAGTAATAAAATCTTTGAACAATTTTTTGAAACATCTGATTATTATTATGAGGTAATATTTAAGATATTATAAACAATTTGTTTCCAAACAAACCACAACAAATATGAAGAAGCACCAAAAACTCTCGAAATCCTCAATTATTCACTTATGGGGTTTTGTGCGACCTTATAATATAGGCTTATGGGATAAAATTATTCAGAAAAATTTTGAACTATATTTTACTGCTAATTGGGAAGAAGTTGAGGGTCAATTCAATACGGCTAACGTTGACGATTTTGTCCAAAATTTACGAAAACATCATGTTTCCTAATGGGATATACGTCGTGGGGTTTACGAAACCTCTAAAAATACATTTTTGAAATCGAAAAATACTTAAATATATTTTTTGGATATGAACAAATTTGGGTCTTGAGAGCATGAAAATATAAAAATAAAATTTTGGGCACCTTAATGAACAAGCATTGTAGAGTTTCACTTTTGCTAACAACTCACACTTGATATTTTACAAAATTATAACTTGTATTAGAAAGGATGAAAGTGAAATGCAAGTTTAATAGAGAAAACCACTTATTTTGATAATTACCGTAAAATGTGGCTTAGTGGGACATGAAGGAAAAAGCGGAACAGCCATTTCTTATCCAAAAAAAGCAATGTGAAGTTATGAAATAGATATTTCCGGGTGTCCCGCTTTACCCAACACTGGCCTGCTTAGACTCATTTTCAAGATAAATTGAGTAGATGCAGCTCAAGTATCATTATTCAGGAAATTTTGATTTATAAGTTATTATTTTATTATTTATTCATTAAATTTATTTAGTAGTTTATTTATATTATTTTCTAATATTTATTTAAAAAACGGGAACTAACTTACCTTAGCAAACATATCTACTAATTATTAGTTGTATATAGAGGAAAATGGAAAAACTGTTTATTTATATTTTTATTTATAATATCCACATCAATGCTAATTATATGCACTATACTGTGTTCAGTATTAAATATTCTGATAACATTGAAACGAGTGTTTTACTTATTAAAAATTTTTTTCAAAAGAAATAAAATCTAACCAAAAACATATAAAGTGCGAAAAATTCCGCCAAATGTAAACTTATAAGTACCAAAAAAAACTGGGTATGAAACGCTGCAGGTAATTGTTCAAGCAGGATAATAGCTAGCGGTACAAAATGGTGCAGGTAATAGTTACTCAAAACTGAGGTAAACTTTCCGTGGTTACAGGCCTGTAGCGTTCTGCCTCTAGCAACTTTGGCTGAGACCGACGGAGATATCTGCGATTCATCACGTAAAGTTTACCTCAGTCTAGGGTAAACCCGCGTTTACGATGTTTACGCGTTTTTTATGAGATAATACATTTCTCAAACTGTTTAAACAAATGATGTCATTTTAAAATAAATATCGCTTGTACTAAACTAAAAATATAAAAACTGAAACTCAGATTTATTTTATCAAACAAAAGCCTGTTAAGGCAAAAAAGTACACGCGGATTGATACATCCTAGACTGAAATGATTCACATTTCGTTTCAATCAAAAAAATAAAAATATCAGACGCTCCGTCATTACCACTTTGTGATATAACGATGCAGATGGATGAAAATAAACCTAGCTCGATCGCCAGAAGCTAAATAACGTGTAATTAAGTTACTACACCATATACGCTTTAATATAACGGAAGCATGTTATGGTACGACTGGCAGCCTAATGATTAGCAAAAACTCCGGGATATATAGTCGTAATTTCTGCAAATGTCATGCGAAAAGTTTATATGTATCTAAAGAAAACTGCAATTTAGTTTAACCACCTTTATTATTTTCATGTACTCTGCAAACTTATTAGGATATAAATAAAAGCTTAAAATACGTGCACACTAAAGGAAAAAATCGTAACTCATTAGCGGTTAAGTGTTCAATTATTTTACTTGTTCGCCTTGAAGAGAACTTTTGATATACCTTCTAGAAGGAAAACAATTTATATAAAATAAACTCATCTGAGAATCCTTTTTAGCTTTTTTTTATATAGATTAAATTTATATTTTATATTATATAATTTTTTCATTTTTATTTATCAAATAAATTATTAAATAAATTGACATTTTAATTCTAAAAACATATATAACAGAGTTAGTGTGTAAATAAAATCGAAAAATTCAACTTACTTATCAAAATAACTTAAAAAATGCCTAAGATGTCCTGCATAATTTACGGAAAGCCTTTTTAACTGGGGGGCTGAGGGAGGTCAACGATTTTTGTGAAACTTGGACTACTTTCTTAAAAATTAATTTTTGTAGTTAAAGATTCATTATTCTAATTAAAAATTCATCTCTTTGGTCAAAAATGGAATTTTAATTGAAATATCGTTTGTTCTTGAAAATTAATTTTTTAACTGAACGTATAATTGTTTCGTTAAAATTAAGCTTTTTCATTAAAATTTAAATTGTTCGGAATGAAAATGTAATTATTTTGTGAAAAATTTGTCCTTTTTGTGTACAAATTTAACGACTTGTTAAAAAAATTCAACTGTTCGTTAGAAAATTCGCTTTTTTTCTACTTAAAATTAGATTTTTTGAAATAAAAATTTAATTATTCCATTTGTGGTTTGAAATTTACCTTTTTCATTTCAAAAACACAACTAATTTAGTTCAAAATTTATGCAATTTTTCAAAAATCCATCTTAATTAGAAAATTAATTTTTTTTTGTTGAAAAATGAACTACTTGGTTGAAAATTTATTGTCTTTTGTTGAAACCTCGTCTTTTATGGTCAAAAATTAACCTTCTTGGATTAAAATTAAAGTATTTGGTTAAAAAATCATTTCTTTGATTGAAATAATAACTATCAGGTTGAAAATTCGTTTTTTCGTTGTTGAAAATTTGCCTATTCAAGTCGAATTTTCAACTGATTAGTTGAAAATTCATGTATTTTATTGAAATATTAAAATCTTTCTTGGTTGAAATATGAACTATTATATTTTTTGCTACAAATTTATCCTTAAAAACTCAACTATTTTGTAAAAAATTTATTTTTTTGTTACACAAATAAAAAAATTTAGTAAAAAATTCAACTGTTCTTTAGAAAATTCGTTTTTTTTGTACTCAAAATTACATTTTTTTGAATAAAAATAAAAATATATGATTTGTGGTTAAAAATGGACCTTTTTACCTTAAAAATAAAACTAATCTAATTGAAAGTTTGTGTAATTTCTTGAAAATTCTTTTTTTTTTGCATAAAATTCAACTACTTAGTTGAAAATACACGCATTTTGTTGAAAGTCCGTCTTTTTTTGGTGTAAAATTAACCTTATTGGTTGAAAATTGAAAATGTTGGTGAAAAATTAATTTCTTTGATTAAAATATTAACTATTAGGTTGAAATTTCGTTTTTTTGTTGTTGTTTAAAATGTACCTTTTTAAGATAAATTTTCAACGAATTGGTTGGAAATTCATGTATTTTATATAAAATTAAAATCCTTTTTGATTGAAATATCAACTATCAAGTTGTTTGCTAGAAATCCATTTTTTAACTCGACTTTTTTGTACAAAATTTGCATATTTTGATTTAAAATTCAAAAATTAGGTAGGGAATTTCACTGCTTGTTAGAAAACATTTTTCAATTTAAAATTTACCTTTTTCTTTAAAGATACAACTATTCGGCTTGCAATTTTTTAATATTTTAATAATTCGACTTTTTTGTTCGAAAATCAATTTTCTTGGTTAAAAATTCAAATATTTGGTGAAGGTTTTTTGTTTGAAGTTGAACTGATTTGTTTGAAGAAATTTCAGTTGAAACATTTAAAATGGTACAATTTAACATCAAATTGCTTTATAAATTAAACTATTTTTAATAAAATGTAAAAAAACTAAAAACTTTAAAAATTAATTGCTTAAAAGAGAATCATCATTAATATAAACAGTTAAAAGTTGAAAAAATGTTTGCTTTCAAAATAATGACCGATTAAAAATATAAATAATTAAAATAAATTGAAATCTTTTAAGTTGAAACTACAATTGTTGAACCCTTAAGTCAATATTATTGTTATTTTATTTATTTATTAAAAAATATATTGTTAAATGTTGTGTGGTAAATTTTTAAGTTGTCAAATCATAGATATTTTGTTTTGAAATTATTTTCATTCGAATTTATTTAATTCAAAATTGTGTTATTTTTAATGTTTTTAATTTGGAATTATCCAATTTTCAAAGTATTGCTGTAAAGTGAATTTTCAATGATAAAAGTTGAATTTTTAACAAAGTCGCCTAATCTTGAACCAAAATAATGAATTTTCAAAAAATAAGATTGAATTTCCAGCCAAATAGGTAGACTCTGAATAAAATATGTAAATTATCAGAAACATATTTTATTTTTTAACTATGTATTTTAATTTTCTACCAAAGTATTCAAAATTTTAATGTAAAATATAAATTTTTAACAAAAAAGTAAATTTATAAATAAATAGTTAAATTTCAAACTAAAAATGTTCAATTTTTGACAAAAGAAAAATTTTTCACGAAGTGATTCAACTTTAAACCAAGTAGTTAATTAAAAAAAGTGAATTCGCAATAAATCATAAAATATTTAATATTTTAACAAAATAAGATTTTAATTTTAAATTACAAACAATTTCAATCAACAAGAACTGATTAATATTCAAGCCAGCAGTTACATTTTTAATAACAAATAATGAATGTTTAAGCAAGAAGATTAATTTTCTAGAAGAAAGTCTAATTTTGAACCACAAAAGATTATTTTTTTAACCAAAAACTGAATAGTTGCATTTTCATTAAAAAAATTCATTTAAGAAAAAATGTAACAAAATATATTTTAATTTTGAACCAAATAGATGAATTTGAAACTGCAATGACGAATCATGAAAAAATGAATTTTTAAGAGAATGGTTTGACATTAAACCAAAGAGTAGAACTTTTGACCAAATATTTTTTTTACCCAATAAGATTAATTTTCTACAAAAAAATAAATTATTAACAGAATACATGAATGTTCAACCAGGTACTTGTATTTTCAAGTAAGTGAATATTAAAATAAAAAAGAAAGTTTTAATCAAAAATGAAATAGTTACATTTGCATTGAAATAATTAATTGGGAACCAAAAATGAAACAAATTTTTGCCAAAAAAGTTAAATTTTCAACCAAGCGAGATAAATTCCTAACAAAAAATATGATGATAGTCTTTTAAAGAAAAAAAAAACTTTCATCTACGAATAGGTGTATTTGAGTATTGGATTCTATCAATTAATAACAATTATTTTTAAAAAATGGGTAAAAAATGTATGGATGGCCCCTTATCTGTTAAGTTAATCTTTTGTCTAAGTTAATATTTAAATTTTAGCAATATTCTCAAATAAAAAACAAAGTCTAAAGAATTCAGTTGAAGGGTCCGCGGTCTAAACCTGTTAACTGACATTTTTTCCGAAATTAATTTTTTCGTATTTTTGGATCATTCTTTATATGCAGTTAGAAGCAGACGAAATAAGAAATTCCTTTCAGTTTTTTTGATGGATTTTTGAAAATCTCATTTTGGTATTTACTGCAAAGGTCCGCGGTCTAAACTTGTTAACTGCTTATGGCGTCTTTATTGCAAACTTTTGCAATCAACTATTTTAAATTTTTGCAAGCGCATCTATTTTCGGCATGCTATTTCAAACATTTTGACATATAAAAGCCACCCGCAGCTTGAAAAACAACGCGCAAAGATGCAAGCACTGCAGTAGAACCCTGCAGATTACAGATTTTGACCGCTGGACCCCTTATAGTAGATAGCATATAGCTTTCACTTGTCATATAACGTTCGATTTTGATTGAAATGTTAAAAAACTAACTTATATTACTTTTCTCTCGTAAATGAACGAAAAAAATTTTACGGGTTGAAAAAATATTGAAAATTGCAAAAATAACAACGATTTTTCTTCGCCTTGTAAAGTTTCTGAAATTTCAGTTAACAGGTTTAGACCGCGGACCCTTCAGTTGAAAATATTCTCATACTAGTCTGAAATTGTTTCTACTCATTAATCATTACTCAATTGACGTTCATATATAATTACATTTATATATCGCATTTAAAAATAGGAGGCGGTTTCCTGCATTTTTCCTCTCCACTGGCCAAACATCCAGGCAAGTGCGATTACTTATTATAAATTTGGATGCAGCCGCGGGTTATTACTGGTTGTGAGCGAAAAAACTATAAAAAGGGGAAGTTTCTTGGAAATAGAAGAAAAAGAGGAATTTCCGAAACAGGAAAAAGAGGAAAATAGGGGAAAAGGACCAGTTTTCGCGAGAGTTTTCGTCGATTTTTTTTAAAGCTCTTGAATTACCCTTGAGAGCCTACAAATAAACCGTAACAAGTGCACGGTCTTGTCAAAGCTTAAATAAGACCCTCAGACAAACAATGGGAGACATCACTCATTTAGTAGCCGGTTGTGAAGACGTCCTCGAGATGGGTGGGCGACGCGATGCCAAGAGAGGCGAACGTGCGAAGCGACGGCCGTCGGCTCTGCTCCCGGCACTGTCCTGTCGATGATTGAGTCTTTTCCAGAAATAATGCGCCGCCGTCAACTCACTTTTTTTATAATATTTCTCCTGCATTGTTATTTTTGAGCCTTCAAATACTTTCCATGGGATTATTTTATTTTTGAAGACCTGAGTTTAAAAACATCGAGCCTGACAACAAGAATTGAAAAAAAAATAGGTGAATCCTCTACCGAAATTATAGATATAAAAAAAAAGAAGACAAGGTTTTAAACAAAAAAGATACATTTTCAACAAAATAGTTGGATTATCAACCAAGAAAAAAAATTGCGCCCAAAATTTTCAATTTTCAAGCCAAAAAGACAAGTTTTTTACAATGCAAGTTAATTTTTATCTTGATAAGTGAATTTTCAAACAAAAAGAAAAATTTTCTACCAAAAAAGAAGAATTTTCACTAAAAAAAAAAATCAATTTTTGACCAAATAGTTCACTTTTCTATAAAATTGCTTCTGCAATGTGATTTTTGAGCCTCCTAACTCTATCTTTGAGATTTTTTTTCCGAGATCTTTGTAAAATAAAATTTGTTTATCAAGAATTCATCATTATAGTTGAAAATTCAACTATTTGACTTAAAATGAACTTTTATGTTAAAAATTGTACTGTTTTCTAGAAAATTTAGCTTTGTGTCTTAAAAATCAACAATTTGGTAGAATATTAAACTATTTGGTTGATTGATAAGCTTTTTGGTTGAAAAATCATATTTTTGGGTTAAAAATTCAACTTCTTTGTAGATAATTCGTATTTTTGACTTTAGAATGAAATAATTTTGTTGAAATCTATCTATTTTGTTCAAAATTCATCTTTTTTCATTGAAAATTTTAAAAATTTGTTAAAAATTCATCGTTTTTGTTAAATTTTCTTTCAAAAAATGTAACCATTCCATTTTTGCTTAAAACTTTATCATGTATATTGGATAAGTAGAAAATTTGTCTTTTCTCATAGAACATTAATCTTCTTGGTCAAAAATTCATCTGTTTGATGGAAAATTTAACAATTTTGTTAAAAAAAAATTTCTTTTTATCAAGAGCTTTTATCTAAAAATTTAACTATTCTATTTTTGGTTAAAAAATTATTTTGTATATTGCATAAGTTAAAAATCCAACTATCTGGTTGATAATTCATGTATTTTGTTAAAAAGTCGTCTTTTTGGGTAGAAAACTATTCTTTTTTGTTCAAAGTTTAACATTTTGGTTAAGAATTCAACTATCTGGTTGAAAATTCATCTTTCTTGATTAAAAAAGATCTTTTTTGTTAAAAATTAATCTTTTCTGATTTAAAAGTCCACTGTTTTCTAAGAAATTTGACTTCTTAGCTTGATAATTTTACTGTTTTGTTTATTTTTATGTTTGAAAATGAACTTTTTTTACGTAAATTCATCCGCCTTGTAAGAAAATTTTATTTTTGTCTTGAAAATCCAAATATTTTATTAAAGTTATTTTTTGAAAATTAGACCACTTGATTGAAAATGCATCTTTTATGTTGCAAATGCAACTATTTTATTAGAAATTGAACTTTTTTTTTTTAATCTAAATAATTATAGAAAATATAAATATTTTGTGAAATTCATCATTTGATTTAGTTGAAAATTTATGTTTTCTGGTTGATTAGTAACTTTTTTGTTAAAAATTTAACTGGCTTCAAAAAAATTTGTTTTTCTGACTTGGAAATTTTACTATTTAGTTAAATCTCACACTTTCCTTGGGAGATTAATTTTTTACCAAAAAGACGAATTTCTAACAAAATATTTCAGTTTGAAAGCGAAAAGGCCGAATTAAAAAAAAACAGATGACTTTTATAACCGAAAAGAAGAATTTTCAACAAGGAAGTTAATTTTTAATAAAAAAAGATAATCATTTAACCAAATAGTTAAATTTTCAGTTTAAAAACATAATTTTCACCAAAATAACACCAAATTCTCGGTTAGTCAAACTCAACCGAGAAAGATGAATTTTTAACAAAGTAGTTGAATCCTCAACCGAAATTATGGATACTTAAAATAGAAGATTAGGTATTAAGCCAAAAAGGCAAATTTTCTACAAAAAAATGGAATTTTCATCCGGAAAAGATTAATTCTAAACGAAACATGTAATAGTTCATATTTCAATCAAAAAAGATTTAATTTGAAATAAGAAACAGTTGAATTCAACAAGGAAAAAAAAGTTTTTTTCAAAATGTTTAATTTTTAAGCCAAAAAGACGAGTTTCCTACAAAACAGTTTAATTTTTATTTAAGTAATTAAATTTATTGTAAAAAGTAAATTTTTTAACCATAAAATCAATTTTCTACTAAAAAAACAAATTTTCAACGAAATTATAAATTTTTAACCAAATAGTCAAATTTTATGACTAGAAAAAATCAATTTTTAACCAAAAATGGAATAGTTACATTTTCAGTTCGAAAAATTTATTCTTAACCAATAAAATTGTAGTTTTAAAAAGATTAATTTTCTGAAAAAAATGTAATTCTTGATATTAAACAAAAAAGATTTTATTTTAAGTGAAAAATAGTTGAATTCAATTTGAAAATACGAATTTTTAGCAGAAGAGTTTAATTTTCAACCAAAGAGCCGAATTTTCAACTGAAGTGATAAATCTTTTTGAAAAATGTATTAAAAAATATTGATCAAGTCCAAAAAAAGAAGAATCTTCAAATAAAAACATACATTTTGAACCAAAAAGTTGAATTTTGAACTAAAGAAGATAAGTTTTCAATCATAAATATAAGCGTTAAGTTTTAAGTTCAAGAAATTTAATTAATTTCAATTAATTTAAATAATTAATTAAAACATTAAAAATTTTAATTAATCAGTTTTGTAATTTTTAACAAAACAGTCTAATTTTTAGCCAAAGAGACCAATTTTCAAGTAAAAAAAACTTGACTTTTAAGAAAGTGGTTCAAATTTCAACCAAGTTCTTGAATTCTTGACCAAAATGATGACTTATTCTAAAAGACGACTGATTATTTGAATTTTAAACTAAAAAGATTAATTTTCAACTCAATAGTTGAATTTTTAACTGAAAAAGGTAACTTTTAAACCAAAAAATGATTAGTTAAATTTTTAGTTAAAAAATTGATTTTCAACCAAAAATAATTTCAATTTTTAAGAAATCAGTTAAATTTTTAACATAATAATTAATTTTTGAACCAAATAGTCGGATTTGAATGAAGCGAGATGAATTCCGAACCCAAAATATAATGGTAGACTTTGGAACCAAAAAGAATTAACTTTTTGCTAAAAGTACTTGCATTTTTTTATTGAGTTCTATCAATTCAGTTCGTATTTATTTGAAAAAACGAGAAAAAGTTCAAATTTTTTGAAAACAGGGAAAGAAGAGCAATTATTTAAAAAATAAATAAAAAGGTGGGAATAGGGGAAAAGGCGTAACACCTAAAATAGAAAAGTCATTTTCAAACTCATTAAGGTATAATTGAACTGTACCGTAGCCAGATGCATCTTACACAAAAGTCGCAAACTTTCTTAAAATTTTAGAAAGTCTTTAACTATTTTAATTGGTTCGAATTTTGTTATGCACTTTAATTTGTAATATGGCTCATAATTCAACAAAAAAAGAGGAATAAACTTGCGATTCGAGAATACACCGGCTATCTTTGTAGCTCTCTGTTTCACTTCGCACACGTTCCTGTCAGTCTTCATTCTGTGGATATGTCTGACAATCCGTCATCTCGTCCGGTCTCGGAAGAGTGAAAAGCTAGAATGCTATACTGATATTTTCGTCCAGTCTCGTCAGAAAGTTATACTCTTACGAGCCAACAAATTTTGACAGTGGAAGCGACCTCGTTGTTTCTTCAGAAGATACTCAAATATTATGACATCATTATGTTATATCCACTGATCTCGAAACAACACCTACGCCGAGATATACTGAAAGTAAACATTTATTTATAAATAGAAACTTGAACAATGGATTTAATACTGTTGAAACAAGGCTGGTTCTTTTAAGTCCGATTTCATTAGATGTACTCGCATTTGGTTGGACGTTTGGTCAGGGGAGTGGAAAATTGCAGAAAACCATCTTCCCAATTTCAGCTGATTGCCCGTCAAACGTAAGATAACGTACTCTCCATATTTGAATTAGTAAAATACAGCTGATTCATAATTATATTCTAATAATTTCTGTAGGGAAAATTTAACTTTAAGTATGGACGTGCGGTCTCATAGACCGCACCAGCTTCTAATATGTGTCCCCCCCTCTGGCCTTC
>JAUELO010000025.1:177658-195219 GCA_032357855.1 Amphibolips quercusostensackenii | reverse complement strand
CCCCCCTCTGGCCTTCCTTAAGGCTGCCGTTATCAGTAGCTTTAGTTTAAATTTTGCTTTCGTCGAGGTAGGTGGAGAACGTGTCATCCTGTGTGCAATTGACGAGTAATATTATCTGGAAACTCACAGGTAGTTCGAGACCGCACGGCTACGGGAGCATCACAATTTTTTTTATTTTAATTCATTTCAGGGTATGTAAAGCACAAGAACTCACACACAAACTTAAGCTTGATGCAGTTATCCCAAAGTCCCAATTATCCTCTATTTTAGCGAAAAGTGACAAAATAGTATAGAAGTATGGACGTGCGGTCTAGTAGACCGCAGCGTACTCAAAGATTAACTTTATTTTTTAAGAAACCCTTGCAATTTTTTTAACTAATGTTTTAAATATACTAAAAATGAATTTTAATGGTTATTCAAACTATTATTCTTCACTCTTGAAATAATTAATGTTCCTATTTATTTATCGCACGGCTTATATTCTTTCCCCTATTCCCCTTTTTTCCCATTTTTCTTGGTTTTCCCCAATAAGAAATTCCATCTATTTTTTGTTAAAAGTTCATTTATTTTTCTTAAAAAGTCTGATGTTATATTTTTTGTTGAGAATTATTTATTTTTGATTAAAAATTTAATTATTTTGTAGAAAATTTAACAATTTGATCAAAAATTTATTTCTCTTGTTGAAAATTAGTCGTTCATTTTCCTATTCGGTTTTATTAATTTAGTTGACAAGCGAAAAAACAAAAAAATTTAAAATTCAACTCTTTTGTTAAAAATTCTTCTTTTAGCTTTGAAAATTCATCTCTTCTGGTAAAAATTAAATCTTTTTGGGTGAAAATGCAAATGTTTAGTTAAAAATGAATCGTTTTTGACTGAAAATAAAAATATTTTGTTACAAATTCGTTTTTTGTGTGTTAAAAGAGATCAATTCACTCCGTATGACTATTATTATTGTTATTAGTATTAATGTGAGAGTGGAAATAATAGCTTACCAGCTGATTATTACAACACTCCATCTAGAACGACGACACCCACCCGAGTATAACCGAGCCAAGTACTGCTTAACTTCGGTGATCGAACGAGAAGCCTCAAAAATTTCATGTGTTTTACATGTAAAATAATGGAACCTTGAATGCCTAATTGGAACAGATTAATTTAAAAAATCAAAGATGCACTTTTAAGCTAGATGAATTCGATTCTTTCATTTTTTGACAAAACAATAAAAAATGCTTTAATTTTCAAACTTACAATTTTTAAAGTTTCAATTCCAAATTTTGCTTAATTTACAAGCCTAAATTATACACTCGCCTAATAATTGAAAATTTTCTAAATTAAATTTTAAATGTATCGAATTTAAGAATGCAGACACTCTTTGTAATATTTACAATTTAGAACAGATGTATTTCTTGACATTACCGTTCGGAAATTCCTAATACGAAACAATTTCTTCTAAATTTAAGATCGTTGGATTTTGTACACGCAATTTTCCTATACTCTTTTGAAAATTTTATATTAAATGTTACAGTTACGTTTACGTTTAATTATTTTGTTGCAAACCCAACGATTTGGCTTAAAAGTAATGTTTTTTGGTAAAAATATAACTAATTAGTTGAAAATTAATCTATTTATATAAAAATTCATTTCTTTTTAAATTGAACAATAATTTTTTAACTGAAAATTGAATGATTACATTTCGAGTTAAAAATTTATCTTTTTCAGCTAAAATTTAAACTATTTTTAATTTCTTTTTTTCAATGGAAATGTGAACTTCTCGGTTGAAAATTAACCTTTTTATTAAAAATGAAATTTTTAAAAATATATTGAAAAAAAATTTATGATTCTGGCGAATGTTGAATTTTTTGTTCAAAATCCACTTTCTATTTGTTTAATATTTATTATTTTAATTAAATATTTATCTCTTTTACAAATTTAAATATTTTCTTAACAATTCTTTTTTTTTAATTGAGTTCAACTTCTATTAATTGAAATTGAAATCTTTTTTGGTTGAAATATCATAAATTGCATTTTTAGCTGAGAAATCATATTGTTGGTGTGAACATTCAACATCTTAGTTGAATGTTAAGCCACTTCGTTAAAAATCCACATTTTGTTGAGGATTATTTATCCTAATTAAAAATTTTACCAATGTGTTAAAAATTCGATTCTATTCATTCAAGATTAACTTTTTGAACCAAAAACGTAACTATTCTATTTTGGTTTGAAAATTGATATTCATAATTAAAAATTGATTTCTTCTAGTTGAAAATTCAACTGCTTGGTTAAGAATTAATTTACTTGGTTACAAAATTCGTTTTTTTCGTAGCAAATTAATTTTCTGTGTTAAAATTTCATGTATTATGTCAGAAATTCTTCCTTTATGGTAGAAAATTAATTTTGTTGTTGAAAATTCATCGTCTTTGATTAAAAGCGTAAACTTTTTGTTTGTAAATAATTATTTGTTGGTTGAGAATTCATCTATTTTGGAAGAAAATTCAACCATTTGGCCAAACATTAAACTATTTATTCGAAAATATAACTACTTGGTGAAAAGAATAATTTTTTTTGATAAAAACTTATTTACTTTGTTGAAAATTCGTCCTAATGGGTAGAAAATTGATCTTCTTGGTTAAAGACTCATTTTTTGTGTGAAGTATTCGACTTTTTTGTCTGAATGCAAATAGTAGAGCAAACGTTTTTTTTCAAATTAATTTTTTAACTAAGAATGTAAATATTCCTTTTTTTGTTGAAAATTAGTCTTTTATAGTTAAAAATTTAAATATTTTTAAAAAAATTCATATTTATTGAAAAAAGCAAAGTTCTTGGTTGGAAATTGAACTTTTCAAGCTGATAATTCAACTGTCTTCTAAAAATTCGTCCTTTTGGCTTGAAAATATAACTATTTGGTTGAAATGCAACTGTTTTCAGTTGAGTTTCAATCTCTTTATTTGAAAAATCAACCATTTGGTGGAAAATTCGATTATTTTGTTCGAAATTTAATTTTTTTTTCAAAAATTCAACTGTTTTGTTGAAGATTTATATTTTTGGATAAAACATTCGTCTTTGTGGATTTAAAATTCATCGTTCATGGTGAAAAACTAATCTTTTTTAGAAATATTAACTATTCGGTGAAAAATTATTTTTCTATCTGAAAATTCAACTATTCTATTTTTAGTGGGAAATTCATCGTTACAAGTTAAAAATTCAACTATTTAGTAGAAATTCATATATTTTTTTGTAAAATTCTTTTTTTTGGGTTGAAACTTAATCTTGTTTGCTAAAAATTTATTCTTTATATGGAGGATACACTTTTTTTTAATTCGTCTTTTTTCGCTAAATTAAACAGGTTGAAGATTTGTATTTTTTCTTTGCGTTAAGAGTACTTGTCTAAACTGAAAATTTAACTTAACTATTTTTGGTTAAAAACTCATATTTTTCAGTTGAAAATTTAATTTAATAAAGTTGTTTTTATAATCGTAAATTTAACTGTTTTATTGAAAATTCATCCTTTTGAATTTAAAATTTATCTTTTTGGTAATAAAGTCATTTTTCTTGGTTAGAAATAAACTTTTTTGTTCAAAATTCAAACATCTTTTAAAAAATTAGTCGTTTTGCTTTAACAGTAATTTTTTTTAATTTAACTATTTGGTTAAAAATTCATCTTTGTTTGTTGGAAATCGGTTTTTGCTGGAAATTACACTATTTTCTTTACCATCGACTTTTTAACTTGAAAACTCAACTCTTTTGTTCGTTTAATTTTCTACCATTTTCATACCAAAAAGACGAATTTAAAAAAAAAGTTAAGTTTACAACAAACGAGCTCATTTTTAACCAAATAGTATAATTTTTAACTAAATAGTTTAATTTTCTACCATAATATTTGAATTTTCTACAAAAATATTGGAATTTGCTAAGCAAAAGAAAACGAATTTAGAACAAAATATTTCATTTTTTAATCAAAGAGATGAATTTTTACTAAAATCATGAATCTTCAACTAAAATTATGAATTTTCATCCAAACAACTGATTTTTTCACAAATTAATTCAACTTTTAACCAACAAGTTAAATTTTCAAATAGAAAAGACGAATTTTCAAGAAAGTAGCTGAACCCTCTACAGAAATTTTTTTACCAAGAGAGATGATTTTCAAACTAAAACCAACATTTTTCAACAAAAGGGTTGAATTTTCAAACCGAAAATATGAATTTTCTACAAAAAATTTGCATTTAGAAACCGAGAATATGAGTCTTCAACAAAAAAATTAATTTAAAGAAACGATTTTTATATACTACATTAGTAAGTTTAAAAAATTAAAGAGAATATTTTCCTAATTTAATGAACTTATCCAGTTCAGAGTCAATCCTAAATATTGTTTTAATGTTAAAATCATTCAAAATTCTTTTAGCCTTAAAAAACGAACTACTATGGAACGGCACAGAAACAATACGTTTAAAATATATACTATAATCTAGATGTAAATTTGGTTGTTGTGGTAAAGGATCCTTAAGTGCTTTTATTTTATCATTAATTTGTGTTTGAACATATTCTTTTAGATAATTATTAGGTAACAGAATATTTTTAATAAAATTGATATTAGACTCGTGAAAAGATTCATGTAATAGTTTGAAAGATGTGTCTACGAGATTTTTTACAATAACAATTTTATGATGAATGGGATGTTTAGAAGAAAAGTTTATGTATCTGCCTGAATGAGTATCCTTTCTGTACCAATCCGTGATAATAATGCCATTTTCAGTTTCGATAACACTGACATTTAAAAATGAAATAGAATTGTTAGTTTCTATCTCATGTGTAAATTTAATCCTGGGGTGGAAAGAATTCAATTGCTGTAAAACATAATCTAGTTTATCTTTCAGTAAAATTTTGAAAGTATCATCTACATATCTAAAATATGTGTAAATGATGAAATTAAAAAACTGATTTATTAAAAACTCAATTTCTTTTCTAAATTCAATCAAAGGTAAACCTGTAAAATTTTGAATGTAAACCCATTTACTAAAAATACTGTCCATAACCAAATCGGTTGGAATATCAGTGAATAAAGATGATACATCCAAGGAAACCATAATATGATCAGAAGGATCTTTCCTGTTAACTATTATGTTTTTAAACTCAAATGAATTTTTTATTTGACACTTTAGTACAGTTATAGCTTCTTTAAAAATATTATTAAATAATTTTGCCATTTCGTGAGTAGTAGTCTTGATCAAAGAAATAACAGGTCTTAATGGACAATTTGGTTTGTGAATTTTAGGTAAGATATATTCTAGGAATGTAAGTGTCATGAACTAATATATCACGAAGTAATATATTTGCACCTAAATAATCACTAATTCTCCATGAAATTAAGTATTTAAAAGCTTCTATCTTTAGTTTTTTCAGGATTGTCATGTAATTTTTCATATGTTTTGATATCATTTAATAAATTATGCATTTTTTTATGATACGATTCTTTATTAAGAACGACAGTGATGATTATACCCTTGTGCGCATGTGTAATAAGCAGTTGTTTATTAGCTTTAATAAAAAATAGCGTCCTTCTGATACTTTGTACAAAAATCCTATCAAAATGTAAAATTTTACTACTGTGTAAAAAATGGTGTGCAAAATTTAGAACTATATGCCGAAGCATATCCCGATCATCTACGGTTTCGATTAATCCAATATTAGACTCAACGTCTTTAACTATATCAAAAACTATATCACGTTTATTCGTTAGAAAGTATGAACTAAATTCATTTCCTAACTTTAAAACGTCATTAACGTCATCAGGAATTTGTTTATTACTCAAATTAACGATCCAGGGATCATTATGACCTGTGTTGTTTATATCCATGTGTGTGTTTTGGAAACCTTTATCGTTATTATTAAAATAATGCTTCAAAATTTTACTATAGATACAACATGGTGAAGAGATTTTATATTGTTAGTAGCATTGGTGATATTTTTTTGCAATAATTTGTGACTGCGGAACTTAACCAAAGAAGTTTCTCTGGCAACCGAGCCTGATCCAATTTTAGGTTCCAGTCACTTTGAGTTGTAAGCTTCACACATTCTATTTCTCGGAACTGAAAATTTTTTTTATTCATACTTTTTTGGTCTTAATTAAAAAACTCTTCAACTCGGTAGTAAAATTTGGTTTTATTTCTAAATGGTGATTTCGATTTCACATAATGTTATTTCGCTCTCCTGTATATTGCGATTTTGTTGGTTATCTTGTTCTGTCCTGCAACCCTTCAGTTATCTATCAAAGAAAAGTGAAAAATGGGAACCATTTTTTTTAAAGCGGACTATACCCCCCATTTCGATGTAATCTAGTAAGTAATCGAAAACCGTATGGAGTGACATTTGCCTGGGGGTGAAATACGAGCAATAGGCGTGGATCTGTTTGATTGACAGGTCCGTCCAGCCAATCGCAGGACTGAAATACTGATGAGGCCCACGTCAATCATTCTGTACTGAAAACTCACTCCACGCCAAACCCCTATTGGGGGTATCGGCCTGCTTCCTCGGACCCACCCTCTTCTTTTTTTTTACCCAAGGGCGCCCTCGGCCACCCTTACATCCGTTCGCACGCCATGGGGTAGTTTAGCATCTCGGCAAAACGCTCGACAAGAACAGGGAACGTAAAATCGTATCATCGTATAATATATATTTCGATATAGGTTTTACAAAACTAGAAAACAAACAAAATTAAAATATATAATTAAAGTAATATAAAATGATGGTATTTTATTGTATCTTGTATCTAAAATAATAGAATGTTTTTTGTGATTACAAATGCAACTGTTTCGTTTCAAATTCATCTGTTTTGGTTGAGGATTTACCTATTTTTATTATTAAATTTGTTTAATTATGGAATTGTCTACACGTACCGAAAAAATCCGTGTCTTCATACCGAAATTTCGGAACAAATAGCCCCCTTTCTAGCCCTATTTGTACTGAAGAAATTCGGCTATTTATGCATTTATTATTCTTACTATTATATTATTATTTAATTAATTACATTTTTATAAATTTCTTTTCATTTCTTTTAATTAAATTATCTGATTAATATTTATTATTTTGTTTAAACTTTTTTTCGGGTTTTTATCCAGGTTTTTTCGTCATCAGCCACGAACTGAACGCTTGATGACTTAACGATGTTAAGAATGAAATTATACGATGTTTGAAATTTGTAATAATAATTATTATTATATATATATATATTTCTTTAATAAATAATTTTATTATTTATTATTTATTTCTTTATTATCTTGTTATTTTATAAATGAATTTTTCTTATTAAATTAATATTATTACAAAATTTAGGTATTTCATAGTATCTTATATCTGAAATAAATTAATCTTCTTTGGTTAAAAATGCAACTTTTCGATTGCAAATTAATCTATTTTGGTTAAAGATCCAACTATTTTGTTGGAAATTTATCTACTTTTTAACTGAACAGTTTTAGATTAAAAAAAATATATTTGATTGAAATATCATCTATGACATTTTTGTTAAAAATTCATGTTTTTTGGTTAAAAATTCATCTTTCTTGGTTAAAAATTCAACTTCACGGTTAATTTAATATGCTAAAAATTGGAGAAAACTAGTCTCCTTGATTTGAAATGTTCTCTTTATTGTTTAAAATTGCAGCTGTTTTTTTTTAAAATACACTTTTTTGGTTGGAAATTCATTATTATACTAGAAAATGCATCTTGTTAGTTGAAAATTTATTTATTATGGTGAATATTTTTTTTTATTCTATTGTTTTTCATTAAAAATTAAAATATTTTTTGATAAAATATCAACTATTCCATTTTTAGTTGAAAATTTATCTTTATTAGTTAAAAATTAATTTCTGAATTAAATATTCTTATTTTTTTTTAATTTATATTTTTTTAAATATGTTGTTAGAAAAATAATATTTTTACTGAAATATTACCTATTCCATTGAATCTTTGTTGGTTAAAAATTCAACTGTTTTGTTGCAAATAAATCTATTTTGTTTTTAATTTATTTATTTTTTCAATTGAACTGTTTTCGATTTAAGCGAAATCTTTTTTGATAGAAATATCAACTATGACATTTTTGTTAAAAATTCATCTTTTTTCATTAAAAATTCAACTGCATGATTCATTTACTATACTAAAAATTTATTTTATCGGTTGAAGATTCATAATTGTAGTTAAAAATTTATATTTTTAAATTGAAAATTCAACTGTTTTGTAGATAACTCGTCTTTTTGGCCTGAAAGTTAAATAATTTAGTTGAAATATATTTTCTTTAATGTCTAAGAAGTTTTTATTGATAGAAAATTCAATTGTTTTGTTAAAAATTCGTCTTCTTTGGTTGAATTTGACTGATTTTAATTTGAAATTGACATCTTTTTTATTCGAAAATTGAAATACTTGGTCGAAAGTCGAAATACTCTGTCCAAAATTTATTGTATTGGTTGAAGAATTATAATTTTAGATAAAAATTTTTATTTTTTAATTAAAAATTTAACTGATTTCTTGAAATAAAGTCTTCAAGGGTTAAAAGTTAAAAATAAATAGAAAATTCAATTTTTTGTTGAAAATTCATATTTTTGAATTGTAAATTCAACCGTTTTGCAGATATCTCATATTTTGTTCTGAAAATTCAACAACCTAGTTAAAATATATTTTCTTAATAGACTAAAAATTTTTGGTTGTTAGAAAATTCAACTGTTTTGTTAAAAATTCGACTTCTTTGGTTGCATTTTACTGATTTTCATTTGAAATTGAGATCTTTTCTTGTTTGAAAATTCTTTTATTTTTAAAAATTTGAATACTCAGTTGAAAGTCGAAATACTTTTTCAAAAATTTATTTTATTGGAAAAAGATAATAATTGTAGTTAAAATTCATATTATCGATAATTCAACTTTTTTGTTGGAAAAATTCATGTTTTCGAATTGAAAATTGGACTCATTTGCAGAAAACACTTCTTGTTTCTCAAAAATTATGCAATTTGGTTCAAATATTTTTGCTTCATTTACTGAAAATTTGTTATTAGTTGCAAATTCAACTGTTTTGTTAATAGGTCGTCTTCTTTGGTTGAATTTAACTGCCTTCGATTTGAAATCGAGATCTTTTTCATTTAAAAATTCTTTTTTATTTTAAATTAAAGTACTTGCTTGAAAGTTCAACAACTTTGGCAAGAATTTATTTTTATTTAAATATTTTTTAAATAAATATTAACTACTTGATGTTTTTAAATAAAATATATCTTTTTCAGCTTTAAATTTATTATTTAAAGTAAAGTTTTACAATATTATAATCAAAAATGCATTTGTTTGGTTTTAAATTTTGTTATTTCTATTTTGACCAAGTTTTTCTTCAAAATTAATCTTTTTGACTGCAAATTGTACCATTTAATTTTTGGTTGAAGATTTTTGGATAAAATGGCAACTGTTTTTGATAAAAAATATCTTTTTTTCATTGAAAATTCATTATTTTAGAACGAAATTCATCTTTTTCGTTGAAAATTTGATTACTGTGGTAAAAAACGTTTTTTTTATATTACTGTTTTTTATTTAAAATTTATTTTTTAATTGAATATCCAACATTTTATTTAAAAATGTGTATCTTTGTTTTAAAATGTAACTTTTTTGTTTCAAATTTGTTGTTTATAAATTACTTTTTTTTACTAAAAATTTTAACATTTAATTTTTGGTTGAAAATCTATATTTTTTAGTTGAAAATCTAATATTCAGTTTAAAATTATTGTTTGAAGTTTAAACTTCTTTTTTTGTTGTAGACAATTAATGATCTTGGTTACCTTTTTGGCTGAAAATTTAAATAATTTTTCAAAAAATGGTATTTTTAAGTCAAAAATAGATATTTTTAACTAAAAATTTAATTATTTTATTTTGTGTTAAAATGTAGATTTATTAATTGAGAGTTTAACTATTGCGTTGAAAAATCATGTATTTTGTGTAAAATTTGTATTTTTTTATTAAAGTGCAAATATTTTGTTGAAAATCGGTCTGTTTTTGTTAAGGGTTCAACTTTTGTTAAATCTTCTAATTTTTCGGCTGAAATAAGCTTTTTTCATTTCATTTAAAATATTAATAATTAATTAATATATAATCATTTTATAAAATATATGGACAATCAAACTGTTTTCTTCCTTCGATCCTAATGATTTATGTTTAGAATAATCATTTTCTAGAGTAAAATGCTAACTTTTTTCAAATTTTTCTTTAAAATAACCGATTCCCTGTAAAAACGTGAATATAACTTAAAATTGTTTAAAAATTAAAAATATTATTCGAGCTGTGACACTAATATAACCTAAAATTCTATAAAATTTGGAGTCTTGATTTCTGTTTAAAAAGGCTGATTTCCTGTGGAAAAACTAAACAGCCAACCTCTTTAGTATGGTTTTATGATATTTATTTTTTTAAGCTAATTAAATAGGATAAGGATATAATAAACCAAGAATTTTCATAAAAATTATCAAATGGAAATCGGTATTTTCCTGTGAAACATAATAAACATAAGATTTGGTCCTATTTTGTTAATTCCAAAATCAAAGATGGAGTGTGGCTCAGGCAAATTCGCTAAATTTACTCTAAGATTCCCTTAGCTGGTTTTCTTGTTATCGCAAAACAAGTTTCTTACTTGGTGATAATAATTAAGCAGTGTTTGCCTCGACACGAAATACCAGCGGTTTTGATCTTACCCGAAAGTTTCCAAGGAGTTTCCTCAGAATTCCTGTTAGATCGTTAACGAAACAATTATTTCCTTTGTATAAATGATGATTAATAAATCAGCATTAATAATAATTTTATGAGGTCATTTATAATCATGTAGTGTATCTTATTAATCAAAGTCAGACGTATGAAGTACTGTTGTGAAAGTTTCAGATTATAATCTCACCTTATTTCATATTGTTTTATTGTATCTCTTTGATTAAAACCTACCTGTTATTTTCTTAAATACAATTTGATTTAAAATAGTGTAAAGTAATTATTTCAGTGGTACTAATAAACAATAAATATTTTGCTTACAGAAAATGGACTTCCGAGAAGGCTAAGGACTGCCTATACTAATACGCAGCTGCTAGAATTGGAGAAGGAATTCCACTTTAATAAATATCTCTGTAGACCTAGGCGAATAGAAATTGCTGCTTCTCTGGACCTAACCGAAAGGCAGGTAAGATTACCATCGAAGTTTTTCAATTATTATTCTCTTGTACTGATTGTCATTATAATCACACTTTTCGATTTTTCAAGAATTTATCTAAATTCTTCCTATTTAATTATTAGTATTAATCTGCTTTATGGAAAGACTATAATGACTTTAACAAAAATTAAACTCCTTTCTAACTTTATCACATCTTTCCTCAACAGGTTAAAGTTTGGTTCCAAAATCGGCGGATGAAGCACAAACGCCAGACACTCAGCAAAGAAGACGGCGATGACAAAGACGGAACATCGTCTGACGGAATAGAAAAACCAAAAGGAGAAAAGCTACTAATAATGGACGAGGATGAGAAAAAGAGTTGCCACAACTGTGATATTTCTGGAGTAGGTGACGTAGGCAGTACTCTTTCGGGTGAATTGGGCGAGCTATCATCTGGTCGCGGCAGCAGTAGCAACAACAATAACACCCCTAGTGCAACAAACAACAACACGGGATTCAACACAAATAGCAACGGAGCCTCTAGTGTAGGAAGTACCAACAGCGTTTCTAGTTCCTTTGAAAAAATGATGGTTGACGATGATTCGCGGTCTCAGGATGGCAGTGAAGTAACATCACCAAGTATAAGCTTAAAGAAATTAGGAGAAGTTAGGGTAAAAATCGAGGCTGGTCACAAGAGTCCTAACCCAGTAAAACAGATGCCAGTTGGTAAAAAATCTCCATCAACGAAGGACATGTGTTCAGTTAAAAGCAACGGGGTCTTGTTAGCTTTACCAGATTCAACAGTGAGCACACCAGGTCAAGCAATTCCGAGTCAAGGATCCTCTACAAGAAGCCTCACCCCTTCATCGACGCCCGGAACCCCAGCGTCTGTCCAGCTCCAACAAGGAAGTCCCTTAAGTATGCAGACTCCTCATACAGCTTACATGCAACGACCCCGAAGTTCCCCTTCTTCGACCAGTTCGGTGCAGACTATTTTGCATGGGTCTTCCAATACAGGAACGTCCCCTCACAGTAGAAGCATTTCCAACAATCCTCAGGCACATTTCCAGCAGAATGTTTATCAACCCTCAACGGGGATTGACTACAGAAATGGATTGCCCTCGAACAGGCAATCAATTTCAACCCACACACAACAAACCTCTCAAAATACCTATTGCTCGAGGGATACCTACCAGCAAAGGATATCCTACTCTAGTGAGGTTCATCCCTTATATACAAGACAAAGTCACATTACTGCGAGGACATCTCATCATACTAGAACCGGTACAACTAGAACAATTTATAATCCATCAATGCAGTTTCACCAACAGGCTCAATATGGCTCCACTGGGGACTACAACGGCTATGCTCAAACTGGTTCCTACCATGCCTCGTATCACAGGACCATGCAAAATAGTTCCTATCCAAACCAAGGTTATTCATCAGCCCAAGCTGAACAAGGTCCAGAAGGTTACATGCCCACAAGTGGCTATTGTTACCCTTCGACCGGATATCACACCTCTGAGAGTATGAACTCCCACGGTCATGGTGGCATCAATTCCCAAAGTGGACAGCACTACTATGGAGATATGCAACAACAGCATCACTCTGAAGGTTACAATACTCATCAAACCTCGATACATTCCAGTTCCGACTACAGAACAGGGAACAAGTGTCACCCCAATTATTACGAACAGGCAAATCAGTTGCATGTTCATCAAGGTGGTGAAGCATCCAACATACCGAATAGCTACGTTTCCTCGCCAGATACGTTCCCAGCACCTGGAATTACCACAACAGCAACGGCGATTGCTGCAGCTACAGCCGCTGTTATAACTCCACCTTGTAGCACTCAAACGGGTCAAACAGATTCTTCCGAACCCTATGCTAATTTTGGGAATTTCTACAGCGAGCCAGTGCATGCTGCTCCACCTCCTTCTGCTGATAACAGCAACAGTTCTTCGGACTTCAATTTCCTTAGTAATCTTGCAAATGACTTTGCACCGGAATATTATCAGCTTAGCTGAGTACACGATGTTGAGAACCCTAACCAGTTGGACTGGAGTGATGAACAATACCTCTTGAATGAGTTATATTAATTTCTCGAGATTGGCAGTGAATATTGTTAGAATATTGTACAGAATTATGTGGATGTATGTTGTATGTTGTGTGGATGTGTATTGTACAGAAGTGTATTATAAAGAAGTAGAGTTGGGACTGGGAACGGCCTTGGTTCTCCCAAACCGGATGAAGAAAAGTATAAGTGCAATCTTAGCGCAGATAACTAATCACCGTGAGTAAAAATTATGAGTAACAAATCCGTGGGTTTTACTAGATGTCTGGTATGTTTGTGGATTATAATAACAGACTATGAGGTTACCGGAAGCTACAAACGATTTGCGACGCTAAAAAATGTACAAGCCACCGTGACGGAGCACAACTCGTAGACTCCCTAGGTCGATGTCACTACATATCCAGACATAATAAACAGTCTCAGGATGCAAGCAATTTTATTCATGGAATTTTAGCTAGACCTTTGTCCCAATTTCTCGAGATCCGGTTTTATTCCTGTGATTTGCAATTTTGTTGTTAAAGTACCATTATTTCAGATGCGTTTGCAAACTTTAGCTTTAAAGTGTAACGCAATAATTTATTGTAATTTGATGCAGATTAAGGATTAATCTACGGTTGTTGGTCAAGGTCTTTAAATGTCTGGCATATTCAAACTGTGAATAAATCTGATTAATTGCAGTATAAATTTCGAATGTAGGAAAGAAAATTTGTATCATATGAAAATATAGTTGCGAAAGACAAAGGAAATTTTCAGCTGTGAGTAAGGTAATTCGCAATCAGGATTAGAACACTATAAGTATACGTGTAATTCAGTGTTCGGAACACGTTACCTAAAATATTACTATTTTTTAATGTGATTAACGGTGTTTTGTTACATTTCGTATATATAATGGTAACAGTAACACGTTACGCTTTTTCAGTGAATGTTATCAAAATTTTTTAACTAGTGAAAATCTTTAAAATATTTTTTAAATGTCATATTTACAATTATTTAAAATTTTATTTTTCCAAGAAACGGGAGTTTAGTAAGTTTCGGATATTGCAATATAATGGAAATGTTTGCTATGAATATTTTGTCAGCAAGCAATAACAATTTGAATAAACGTATTGACAACTTTGAAAAATGTAACTTAACAACGTGAAAATACACACATAATTTATTCGTTTACATTATATTCAAAAAATATGGTAATAATCCTAAATTTTTTTGCATTAATAAAAAGTATTATATTTTTTATTTCAATTTTATAAAAATAAAAAGTTTAGAAAAAAATTAAACAGAAAATTATTTTTTAGTCCCTTTTAATTAATCTGAATGATATGATGCTTTGTTGGTAAAATATATTTTTAAAACCTTTTTTCCATTTGAGGATACTGATTTTTGCCATATTTTGAACAAGGAAGTATTAGCTTTATTTAAATTTATGAATAACATCCAATAAATAAAACCGATTATTTTTAAGTAATTTATTTTAAATGTAATCATTGAATTTTAATTCAATTTATTTTAATTAAGTTCAGTTAAATAAGTTCAAATTTAATTCGATTTCATTTTAAGTAACTTCAACTTATAATTTTAATTCACTTGAATATTTTGAATCTAATTAATTTTAATTTTTTTTTCTTTAATATTTTTAATTCATTCAATTTAGGTCAAATCCAATTTAATCTAACTCTTTTGGCTGTTTTAATTTCACGCAATTTTAGTTGAACTTACTTATTTTGAATTAAATATAAATAAATTTTTTTCAATTATTATTATTTCATTAGTTACAGGTTTTACTATTCATTCGCTTAAATATATAGAATTATTTAAGGATTCTCCTTCGATCACTGAAGTTAAGCTGTGCTTGTCTCGCTTGTTCTCGGATGGGTGTCGTCGTACTAACCGGGTGCATATCAGCTTTCTATTTATTTACAGATTGTAATATTTATACTATCTGTAAATTAAACTCTTGAATTTTCTATTTAGAAGAACTAACTTCAAGATGTCGTGTCACTTTTCACCAACAATCTGTTACTTATATTTAAAACGTAACAGTAAAAAATTATTTCCTTTTCAAAAATATCATTTGAGTTATTTTTAAGTAACGTGCCGAACACTGGATATAATTTATATAAAATGTGAATATAGGTCTGCACTAGTTTCGAAAGATCTCCGTTGTTTATTTGTTAAAGGAACTAACAGGACTCTGTACTGATTTATTGCTGATTATTTATAGAGATAGAATGTGAAAAGGGATCTCGTTTTTTATTGTAAGTTTCATTGTAAAAACTCATTATTGTCGCTTTTCCACCAACCATCTATTTTTTAATCCAGATTGCGTTAAGCTGTTTTAAAAGAACCACTCTCTTAAAATGATCAGTGAAATCTCACTGATTCCCATTGAAATCTTACTGATTGAAACAGCCAGAAATGTGACACTGACAATCAGTGAGATTTCACTGGTTCACTCAGTGGGATTCCGTCACTGGTTCAATCAATGAAGTTTACTGGTTACTCAGTACTGGTATTCATCTGACCTTACGCGCTGTCGACCATCAGATGGTTAGGTATGACACCAGATGACTGGAGGTTCAAGTCTTAGCCGCGTGGAGCGCTATATGACTAGTTCAATCTCTCATTTGGCGTAACTGTTATACTCAGTATAACTGTTTAAGTTGAGTCGCTTACTGGTTTAACCAGTCAAAGTCGGAAAATCACTGGTTCACCATCGATAATTTAAAATACTGATTTAGCCAGTAACAATTTCAGTGGTTCAGTTTAAGAGAGCACTATTGTACATATTTGGTGATTTAGTTCGAGCTGTTTTTTCGAGTTCACTAGTGCAAAAACCTTCTTTTTTTGTATAAATCGTGAAAATCGTTGTTGTTTATATGAACATTTCTTGTAAATAGGCACCCTTATCATATATTGTTTATGATCCAGATTGTACGTAAGCGTTGTAGGTCAATCTGCAACATCCTAATGTTATCGCACGTATACATTCGTTCACTAACACACTTGTCAAATACAGGTTATAGCAAAAAATTATTTCTTGCGTTTAATTCATTATTATTAAAATTACTTATCCTTAAAATTCCTTATCCTCATCCAATAATGAAAAATTTTCTGTATGGTAAATTTCGTGCCATAGTTAAAAAAAACGTTTAGAAAGAAACCTAAATTTTTAAAGTAAAAGTTATTACAGAATGTATAAATAATTAAGAAACCTATGAATCATTTTGGCCATTTTTTGTGATTCTATGATTTTTATTCAAATTAATTCATATTACCTGAGTGGATTATTTCTTTTAGTATAATTTAAATGTCCACTAAATATATAACTTTATTGTCCACTGTCATAATTTAAATTCTCAAAGATTATTTAATAAATTATTTAACAAAAATTATTTATCGAATTGTTCATTAGCTATTTTCTTTATTACTTCTCGTTAAACTAAAACGGAAATAGCTTCTTACAATTAAAATTTAGGAACGAAATCCACTGCTAATTTTATTTTGTTTACACCTGTTAATTTCATTTGCGATCTTCATGGTGTCAAAATATTTAATTGTTCTTGCAAACACAGATCATGAATTATCTACTTTAATAATAGAATAAAATGTAATTTCATTAAATAAAAAAATTATTATTAGCATTAATCCGGGAAGACTGAAGAATCCCGAATAATAAAATTCCCGACGCTGTATAGTTCCTGAAAAATAAAATCACCATATAATAAAATTCCGGAATTGTGAAATTCTTGAATATTGAAATTCACAAACTATAAAATTCATAAATAATAAATATACTAAATGATAACATTTTCATATAATAAAATTCACGAATTCGAAAATTTACGAATAATCAAATTCACGAATTATAAAGTTTACGAATAATAAAATTACCAAATAATAAAATTCACGAACAGTTTATAATATTAATGAATTATAAAATTCCCGAAATAAAATTCTCTACAGTTCAGAGTATTGCCGAATTTAGAAATTCACGATCAATAAAATTTCCGACAGAAGAATGTCGAATTATAAAATATCCCATCTAGACAATGTCCAAATTATGAAAATACCAAATTTGAACAATTAAGAAAATTGTCTTTGTTTTGAGAAAAAATGATCAAATATTTTTATACAAGAATCATTTTTTTAGTTTGAAGTTTCTAAAATTATTCAAATTTAAAATAACTATAATTAAAGAAAAATTAAATCCAGAAATATATGTTTTCAATTATTATTATTTATAATTCAAACAATAATTTTAGAATTTTTAAATATTGCAAATTACTTTTTTGTATAAAAATATATGATTAGGGTATTTAAAAAATATATTTATAT
>JAUELO010000025.1:97526-116439 GCA_032357855.1 Amphibolips quercusostensackenii | reverse complement strand
AAAAAAAATTCTTAAAAACGTTGTTTTTCTTGGTCAGGCCGGAAACTTATCAATCCACCCTCGTACATTAATTTTGAAACAAACAGTTGAAATTTTAACTAAGAACGATCTTTTTTAAACCAAAAGTCAAATAGTTAAATTTTAATTAAAAAATATTTTTTAAAAAAGGCAACATTTTTTTAATAAAATAGTAAAATCCCTAGCCAAAACGGATTAATTTTCATCAAAAAGCTGCATTCTTAATCAAAAGAAATAAAATTCCTACCAAAAGAGATGAATTTTCAAACCAAAAAGACGAAATTTCAACTAAAAAAGATCAACTTTCCAACAAAACTGGAGTAGTTTAATTTTCAGTTTAAAAAGTTAATTTTCAACAAAGAAACGTTTTTAACAAAAGAGATAAATCTTCAGCAACAAAAATGATTTTGAACAAAGTAGTTCAACTTTTAACGAAGTAGTTAAATATCAGCGAAAAAAGACAAATTTTCAACCAGAAATGGAATATTTCAATTCTTAACCAAAAAGAATTATTTTTAACAAAAAAATAATAAATTTTCCACAAAATAGTTCATTTTTGACTAAAATGTTGAATCTTCAACTAACCAAATTAATTTTCAACAATATAGTTAAACCTTTATCCCAGGTAATTAAATTTTTAACTTAAATAGAAATTTTGAACCAAAAATAGAATAGTTAAATTTTCAAACAATCAAAATTAATTTTTATTCGAAAATGTAATAGCTAATATTTTTATCAATGAAATTTTTGATTTTGAATCAAAAATAGTTTAATTCAACCCAAAATATGGATTTTCAACAAAATTTCAAAAAAAAGTTAAGTTTTCTACCAAAAAGGACGAATTTTCAACAAAACATTACAATTTTTTACCAAAAATGATAAATTTTTATAAAAATAATTAAATTGTTAGCCCAGATGAATTTTTTTTAAATATCCGCTTGCATGTGGAAAAATGAGAAAAAGGGCAAATAGGGAAAAGACTGTAAGGCCTGCGTCATATAAATGAAAATGTTTATAATTTGTAGACTAAAAAATAATATTTTAAGAAAAAATTGAAGTTTATTTCTAATGCTTTCAAAATATTACATTGATTAGATAACTTAAAGTTTTCTTTATAAAATAAACTCAACTTTCCTTTGCCACAAAAATTTCACATTGTTTAACTATTAAACATGAAGAAATCATAAGGCAATATTTATTATTTATCAGTTTGAATAGAATTATTAATTTTCGTACAAAGAAATGGACTTTCTTCTTTGAAATTCTTAAGTTGAAATAGAAAAAATTAATTTAACATTATCGATTCATTTATTAGCGATTAAATAATTAGGTAGTACTATCATCAATGTTGCTCTATGCGCACGTGTAGTATTCTGATTTTAGAGAAAAAATCATTTTTAATAAAAAATACAAATTTCGAATAACTAATCATTTGTTAAAAGTTTTTGAAAACTTAAATTACAGGTAAAATTAAATTCTGAGCTCCCAGAATAAGGAAATAAGTATTATCAGTTTGATTATGAATTTATATAAATATAATTTTCCTAAGACTTTGCAGCAAATTCAAAAACATTTTAAAAAATTTTAGATGTGTCGAAAAAATTCAGAAAATTTGTAAAAAATTTTGTATATTTTGCAGGATTTTAAAAAATATTAGGAAAGTCTCTATTTGGTTTAAAATATATTTAGGACTTTCAGAAGTATAAAAGAAATTTAAAAATGAAAAATATTTGAGAAATTTTCGGAAGTCTATTAAAGTTTTAAAATATTTTTACTTTCTTCAAAGCTTCTTTTATTTACTTTTAACGAAAATTATTTGACCAAATAATTAAATTTTTTGCTTTAGTAAATTAGTAATTTATTAAAAACTAAATTACCTGAGCGAACCTATCTTATTTAAAATGAAATACAGATAAACATGAAATCCCACCAAGAACATCTGCGATGCAAAAAATAAATCTGCCAAGTATACAACTACATACATTTTTTTATTCGAAGTTGCTCAAGCAATTGAAAAAAAAAATATTCATGATTAAATATATTAAGAAACTTTGCTTATAAAATACACAAAAGAAAACTTTTAAATAATTTTTTAAAAGTCATTTTAAACATTCTAAACATCCAACTTTTTTTATATTAAAAAATGAATTTTAAAAGAAAATTAAATAAATTTTTAAACATTATTTCAACTGATTCTCTACAATTTTGGAAAAGAATCGAGTGAGTTTAGAAGGTATTTAGAAGTTTTGAAAAGATTTAAAAATAATTGTAAACCTAAGAAGATTATAAAAAATGTAAAGAGCAGATTTTTAAAGATTTTGAACAAAATAATTAGAAGCTTTTTAGGAATTTCTAAACGTTTCAAAGCAATTTTTTTCAAATTTTGAAAGATTTTCAAAAACTTTAGGAAAAATTTAAATCTTAAAAGGTATTAAGAAGTTAAAAAAATTAAAAATTTGAAAAGATTTTAAATATGTCAATCATAATGTCGATTCCTGAAGATTTTGGAGTAAAATTTTCAAACTTTTCAATGTTCCAAGATAATACAACATTTTTTTTTTAATTCCTGGAAACATTTTTTTATAATTTTTCATTTTCAAACATTTATTCAAAAAGATTATTAGTGAAGATTTTAAAACATTTCAAAAGATTTCCAAAACTGTGAGAAATAGAATCTGGAAGATTTTTAAACAATTTTTTTCATTTTGAGGGATTTTTCAACATTTTAGGTATAACTCAAAACTATTTAATAGCTTTTTAGGAATTTCAGAAGTACATGTTGAAGAGATTAAAAATATTTTTAAACTTTGTGAGATTTCCGAAAATTGATAAAATATTCTCTATTTTCTTCCAAATTTGTACAAGTGCTGAATATTTTTTGCAATGGCTGAAATTTTTCCTACAATTTTCTAAAATCCTGTAAAATAAAAAACTTTTTTAAAAATTTTTTAGATGCTTTTTTGACATATCTGAAATAAGAAAAAAATGTTTTTAATTTTCTCAAGAAACCGAGAAAATTTATATGTATATAACTTTGAAAACAAATAAATAAAATTAACTTCAAAAGATAGTTATTCGAAATTTTTATTTTGTATATTAAAACGCAACTGTTTGGTTTAAAATAATTCTTTTTTGGTTGAGGATTGAATTATTTTGTTGAAAATTCGTATTTTGTGTTTAAATTAAACTGTTTTTTACTTAAAATTAAAATAGTTTTTGTTAAAATATCAACTATTACATTCTTTGTTGGGAATTCATCTTTTTGGTTGAAAATGCAACTATTTGATTGAAAATTAACTTTTTTGTTCAAATTTTTATTTAAAACATCTGAAATCTTTAAAAAAAATTTCAGAGTTTCTTGAGAATCTCAGGAGAATTATATTCATATAATCAATGAAAATTCAGCAAATTCAACAAAAATTAGTTATTCCAAATTTTTATTATGTATAAGCAATTTTTTACCCCTTAAGTCAAAAAACTACAATTAAAAATAAGGTACCACAGACTTTACTTTCATAATAATTTATTGTTTGAAAAATTTTGTTAAAAAAATTTTGTTTTAACTATTTTTTTTGTAAGTGAAGTAAGTAATATTTCCTGGAAGCTTCATTATAAAAAAAAAAAAAAATCAGGGATGAGTTTGACCTGTCAGTCTCAACTTTATCATAAAACATGGCACCTTGATAAATAATTTCCTCCACTCAACAAAAAAGGACAGTTAAAATTATTCAAAATAAAATTTTTAAATGTCTAAAAATTCGAATTTTTTACATGAAAAAACTGCATAGCGACAAGAGATAAACTCATATTTTGAAGAATTTAAAAAAGCGTTAATCTTATTTAAAGAAAACCACCCTTAATGTATTAATGAAATTTTCTTAATAGTTATTTAGGAATACAGTAATAGTAATAGTAAATAAAAATAGTAACAAAATAGTAATTTCGTAAATTCTTTGAATAAATACAAAAATGACGGGTTCAAGAGTTGAAATTATGAAAATAGCAGACAACTGCTGGTGGAACAGGCGGTCAATGAATTCCATCCTTCCGCGCCCCTCGGCTAATCGAACGCACTCAAAGGCCCCCCAAACATTAATCATTGTATCCGTAAAACAATACAGATAATTAATACGTGGTTCAGCATAATTGGATACACGGTTATACGTTATACGCTGCAGTGAAATAAGAAATTCAAGGATCTGTTCCGACAATCTATCATACTCTGAGAAAATTATATGGCCTCGTTTATTCACCTGTCCTACATGCTTTGTAGTTTGTGATCTATTCCGAAATTCGAATCAAAGGAAAAGAAGTTAATTTACAGGTAGCTGACAGAAAGTTAATATTTATATGTCAAATTGGTAATTAATATTTACTGAAAAATGAATACAACTGTCATAAGTTCGTCAATAGAGATATACAAAACTTTCTATAATTATAATAAAAATTTATATTCTAAGTATTAGAGTATAAATATTTGTTTTTTTGATTAAATTTTATTATAATTACAAATTATTAAATTTTCGAAACTTTAAAGGATACTTTCAGTATCTAAACTTTCTTGAAGGGTGTCAGTAACCAACAAAATGGTAATTTTTCAGGACAACGATGAAACAAGATAAAGTGTTGCTAAATCAAAGTCAAAAAAGTTTGATAAAAAAAATTATCCAGGATCGAGAAAATATATAAAGATGTTAAAATACTTAAAGTAGCACTAACATAAAATTATAGCACGCCCTGCTGCGGATTGCAATAAAATATTGATACGAATTCCTGAATATGTGTAAAGAATGTTTAATGTGAAGAAGTTGGCTATTCCAAAATAAAAATCGATAGAGAATCATAAGATTAAAATTTCATAGGTTTTCAAAGTCAGAAAAGAAGTTAATTTACAGGTTGCTGACAGAAAATTAATATTCATATGTCAAATTGGTAAATAATATTTACTTTAAAATTTAGTTCAAAATTTAGTTCGTCAATAATGTATACATAACTTTTTATAATCATAACAAAAATTCATTATCTGCATACTATAAAATAAATCTTTGTTTATTGACGAAATTTTATCACAGTTGCAAATTATTAAAATTTTAAAACTTTAGAGAAAACTTCAAATATTTAAATGTTTTTGCAGGATGGCAGTAACCACCAAAATGTAAATTTTTCAGGAGAGCGATAAAACATTCTGTAAAATCGAAATTACTGTGCGAAAATGAAACAAAAGTCCTCTTCCAAGAGAAGGTTTTGCTGAATCAAAGTCAAAAAAATTTGATAACAAAAAATTCTCCAGGATCGAGAAAATGCATATAGATGTTAAAAATTTGTAAGTGGCACTAACATAAAATTGTAGCACGCTCAACTGCGGATTGCAATAAAATAGTAATATGAGTTTCTGAATACGAGAACATAATATTTGATGTAAAAAAGTTGGCCAATTCTACAAAAATTGATCAAGATCTGTATAATTAGAATTTTATCTTATTTAAAAATCGGAAAAAAAATTAATTTACAAGTAGCTGACAGAAAATTAAAAGTGCTATTCGTAATTAATATTACCTAAGAGATGAATACAACTGCCGAAAGTTCGTCAGTAAAGTATATATAACTTTTTATAATAAAAAAATTAATAATCTAAATATAAGAGTATAAATATTTTTTTTGCGAAATTTTATAAGAATTGCAAATTATAAAATTGTTGAAACTTTTAAGAAAACTTTTAATATTGAAGCATACTTGAAGGATGGTTGTAAAGAACTAGATAACAAACAAAATGGGAATTTTGCAGGAGAGCGATAAAACATTTTATAAAATCGAAATCACTATTTGAAAATCAAGTAAAATTCCTCTTCCAATTCAAAGTGTTGCTAAATAAAGGTCAGAAAAGTTCGATTAAAAAAATCTATATAGAAGATGAAAATTTCAAAGTGGCACTAACATAAAATATCAGCAAGCTCGGCTGCGGATTGCAATAAAATAGTGATATGAGTTTCTGAACTCGAGTGAACAATTATGATGTAAAGAAGTTGGACAATAAAAAATAAAACGGTCCAGAATTGTAATATTAAAATTATATGCGTTTGAAAAATCGAAAAAGAAGTTAATTTACAGGTAGCTGACAAAAAATTGATATTCATATGTCTGATTGGTAATTAATATTACCTTTGAAATTAATACAACTGCCATTATAGTTAGAAGAGAAATATTAAAATGGGCAATGAATTCAGATTAAAGTGCTGCAAACTGAGAATTTTCAGTTTTATATGATAAAAATTGAAAATCTTACTTGAAATTTTAAGATAACAATATTTTGCTGAATTTTCAAAGTACGGAATGTTAAAAAGTACCAAAAAATAATCATCGGGAAAAAAATTTTCCGAAAAATAAAAATTTCCAAAAGAATATGAAACTACCGAAAATGTTTATTCCCAAAATTTTAAAAGCTGAATTTTTAAACTCCCAAAATTATGACATTCCCGAAAACAGTTAATTCCCAAAATTTCAAATACCACAAAAAATTAGATTTAATGTTACACTTGATAAAATTTTTAGATTTTTTCAATAATTCTACAAAATTATATTCATATAATCTTGAAACTACAAAAACAAATCATGTTAAAAAAATCAATAATCATTCGTTTGGTTAATATTCAATCTTTTTTATTAAAAATTCAAGTATTTTGTTAAAAATTCATTTTTTTTGCATGAATTGAACTGCATTTGGTGCAAAATTAAAATCTTGTTTTATTGAAAATTCAATTATTTGGTTGGAAAGTAACCTTTTTGATAAAATTTTGATTTGAAACGTCGAAAATCTCCAAAAATATTTTCAAATCATTTCAATAATCATAGAAGAATTATATTTATATAACTTCAAAATTAAATTAGGATATAAATAGCAATTTGAAATTTTTATTTTGAATAAACAATTATTTTTTCTCTTTGGAATGGAAATTTACCGAAAAATAAAAATTCCTCAAAGAAAATAGAAGTACCGAAAATTTTTGTTCACAAAATTTAAAAAATCCGAATTTTCCAATTTCTGAAAGCATGAAATTTGAAAAAATAGTGAATTCCAGAAAACTGAAATTCTTAAAAATAGTAATTCACTGAATTTTGAATCGTTTCCCCCAAAAATGAAATAAAATTTAATAGTATTTGAGGAAATTGAAAATCTGGAAATTTTTATTTTTTGATAAATTTCTGTTTCGGTAATTATTTTTTTTAGTATTTTACGAAATTCGGGATTTTGAAAAGTAGATAACATTATGCCGTTCCAAAAATTAGGCGCTAAAATTATAACAACTATGAATTAAAGCATTAAAAATTCAATAATTTACAAATTCAATGTTAAGTGCTTAAAACTTCAAAATTTGAAAGTTATCGAAATTGAATAATCTCAAATTTTTAACGCTTGAAACACTTGATTCAAATTCTAAAATCTTTACATTGAAGATATTAATTTCTATTCGTATTGTAAAAAATAGTGAGTACTTTCAAGCTTTGAAAAATAAAAAATGTAGCTTTCGGCATTTCAAGATGTTCAAAACCGAGAAAAATTTGAAATTTCAAAGATTAAAACGATATAATTGACAATGCTAAACATTAACAATTGAAAAATTTTATATTTTGAACTTTAAGTGAATAATGTTTGCTTGTTTTAATTTTTGCATGAACAAAGACTCTGTTCTCTGTGTTCAATAAAACCAGAATTAATAAATAATAACATTGAGATTTATCAAAATTATAATCATATGTATTACTTGCAAAACGACCTATCGTGATTTTAATAATTTCAGAAAGTTCAGATAAAAAAATGAAATGTTTAAACATTTAAGACTGGACAATAGAAATTTAAGAAAATTTTTCTATAGTTCAAAACATTATGTATAATTTTTTGTACATACAGTTTTTTGCAGTGAATAATAATGTAGGATTGTATAACAAAAAAACAAATTTGGTTTTAAAGTTAGAAGTTTTTTAAAATGTGCTAGAAATTTTTTTTATTATGTTAACTGCATATTTGTACGGAAAAATTTAAGCATGTACTTGAAATTTCTTTAGCCGTTCATATTCAATCAAATAAGCATGCCACTGTTTCAAGCTGAAGAAATTTCAATCACATGTCAAAATTTTTTCAAAAAACTGTACAGTCAACAGAATCCAACCAACTGTTTATTTTGTACATTTTAAGAAAGTTCTGACTAGAGGAAAAATTTTGCTTTTTAACTTCTAATTTCATAATAATATTAACTATCAAAAACCATGCCTAAAAAATATTTAGCATAAATTTTGTCCCATAGATGATATATTTTTTCCCAAAAATTTGAATGTTCAAATGCATACACAAATCAGAAGATTTCCGATCGAACTAAAATTCAGAGGGTCACCCTTGACCAAATACAACTTCCACTCTCTATTATAATTTAAATACGCTACGCAAAAAATGGTGTTTCCGGCTCACTCTACTGAGCAATTAAATGTTTAAAAAAATTCAATATTCAACTATATTTAGTTACAAACACATACTACTAGATCAGTTCAATTTAAAACCATTTTAGGAATTTTATTATTCTGGATCCAAAAACAACTTTTACTGATCCTTCTCTTTTATAGGAAGTATTACTTAAATCCAAATGTATGTCAGTAATGAATGAACGAGATTTATCAAATATGGTAGAAACAACCTCACACAATTTGTGGATAACCCCTTATTCTCATTTTAAATAAACTGAGAGTTGAAATTCTAGAATGTCAAGTTGAAGCGAAAACCAATCAACGTCTCTATTCGTCTGGTGCACAAGGAAAATTGGGTCGAGGATCCAGACGGAAGATTAATGTTCATCCTGATTAGACTTGGGGTTCTCGAGACGAACATCTTATAGCAAAACTCAAAAGGCAGGCATGAACGATATACAAGATTTCGTTTGATTTTTTTTTTTTTTTTTTATCTCGTGAATTTCAATTTATTTTTATATAAATATACTAAATTTTACAAAATTTATACATTACAAATGTAACGAAAACTATTATCATTTTAAATTACGAATTTCGAATTTGAAATAACGACAAAAGTTTCGAAATTTTCCGTTACATGTAACGGCATAAAACTTCCGTTACTCAAGACGTGAATTTTTTTTCGTTACAAGTTTCGGAATTCCCAGATACACTGTGTCCGAAAATTTTGTAATTGTGACTAAAAGTAACCAAATTTGTAGCTTAATTTTCCTAAATTTAGCAGGCCCCAAAAAAATTACGTACTTGGCACATTGGGTCCTTTGTACCCCAGCTCGGAAAACATCCAATAATTCGAAAAGTTATCAACATTTCAATATAAAATTTTTGTTTATTATATTTCAAACGTTTTTTTACCGTGATAGTGCCTCATAGTTGCAGGATTTTTATTTGTTAATGACGAAAAAAAATTATTAAAACAGAATAAAAGGAAATACCGTGTAACCTTGAAAAAGGTCTGGGGTCCTTTGGACCCCGATGCCAAAAACTACATTCTCCTATGCCTTACTTTAATACAAATATATTCCGAAAAGCATTTTAAAAGAATATAGAAAATATATAAATATAAATAAAAACAAAATAATAATATAAATATATCTTCTGAAAATTATCAGCCTACGGATCAAATTATTCTAAAGTTCACCCCTAAGCCTTGTAAACTTTTATAACTTACCTGAAATTTTCGTTACCATAACTCACTCTTATGATAAATCCAAACAAACGTAGTCAACAACAAAAAATATTCCACCAAAATCTCATGGATTTATTTTGTTATAGAAAATGATAAATTTTAGTTCAAATTACTATGACCCCCATCCGAGTCTGATCCAGCCAATCTCTGCTTAACCTCGGTGATCGAGCAAGAAGACTTAAGCGATTCCATGTAAATCGGATTAGATACAAGAATACATTAATTTTATAAACACATTCTCTTCTTATAATAAAGGCAAATACATCAAATAGCCCCACAATTTTAATTGTTGATAAAAATAATTATTATTAAGGAAAAATTGATATGGATCCTTTATATAAGAAAAAAAAATTGGAAACGAGTATATGGTAGAAAAAACGTCGCTTGTTGAACTATCATCCTACCGTTTATCAGTGAGAATACGCACGGTTTGTTTAGATGTGTTAACATGGCGTCAGCGTTCCCCCCCCACACAAAATCGAGGTTGAGTTATAGGCGGAGCATCTGACAGCAATCTACCCCCACCTTTTAGTTTGCTACCAACTCCAATCCTGACCCTTATTTCCTTAATTCGAATTCATGGCCATCTATACGGAAGAATGAGAAGTTCAGCAAAACCACTATTTGCAAATTTAAAATTTAATCACTTACCCCGCGCTGCATAATTACAATTTTCTTTACCAAAAGTGATTCGTCACTTACCTACATCTGTTTTCTAGATTCCTGCCTTATCAGCATATGATAACAGAAGTTAGTACAGCATATGCTCGCTTACCTTTTGACCGACGGAAGGGTATTTATAATTTGTATTACTTTGATAATCCGTTGCATTTAACAGTCAGTTATCTCTCAAAGATAATTTGTGTCACCGACGGTTGATTGTAGGTGACGTATTTCCTACAAAAAAAATATAAAGTGTTACCTACAATAGAATTGTAGACACCTGTCCTACCGCTAATGATAAGATAATTGAAAGGTAATATTTAATCTTATGATCAAATAGTAAATAAAAGACTCTTCACATTTATTTCCTTGATGTGTTATAGGAACTTAGTAAAGCAGAGAGCCTACAAAACAAAAAAATAACAAGTGTTACCTACGACACAATTAAAGATTCCTGTCTTACCTGCTAATGATAAGACAATCGAAAGTTAATTTCCAGTCTTATCAAAGAATATCTTTGGTCTTATGAACAAATAGTAGATGGAAGACTCTTTAAATTTTTTTCTTGATGTGTTATAGGTATTCGGTAAGATAGAGAGCCTACAAAAAATATTAAGTGTTACCTACAACAGAATTAGAAACTCCTGTCTTACCTTTTAATGATAAGATGATTGAAAAATAATATGCAGTCTTATGAACAAAAAGCAGATAAAAGACTGTTTTAATTCTTTGCTTAAAAAAATTCTTTTAACAATTATTTCTTTGTTATAGGTAGTTGGTAAAGTAGAAAGCCTACAAAGAGAAAGATATTGAGTGTTACCTACGATAAAATTAAACATTTCTGTCTTACCTACTAATGATGAGATTATTAATAGATAACATCCAGTCTTATGAACAAATAGTAGATGAAGGGCTTCTTACATTTTTTCTTAGTATGTTATAAGTAGTCGGTAAGGTAGGGAGGCTACAAAGAAAAAATATTAAGTGTTACCTACGACAGAATTAGAGATTGCTGTCTTATTCACTAATATATACAGCAATATTTAGTCTTCTGAACAAATAGTAAATAAAAGACAGTTTAAGTTTTCTCATTGATGTGTTATAGGTAGTCGGTATGGTAGGGATGACAATTTATTATCATTTTAGGATCTTATCGAGAGGCGACAAACAAGGGGTTTTAATTTAGATAGAAAATAATTTTAATACATTGAATAGTTTATCACTGTAATTTTAATTTGTTTAAACAACGTTTTTCATTCGAATCGTGAAAAGTTATTATTTTCTGAAACTAATGACACAATTAACGAATTTAGAGAGTAATAGATTTTTCAAATAAAATTTTGCAATTATCTAAACAATTTTCATTGCATTAAACAATTTTTCCTCTTTAAATCTGGAAATGTTACTATTTCCGTTAGTTAATGACACAGCTAATGGTAAGAGTTATATTTTTTGTGAAAGACAGTTTCTTATTCTTTAAACAATTATAGACGGTAATTTGTAGAATATTGTCAAGATGAATTATTTTCATTCGATAAGTAACAATTTTTTGAGTATTTTTTAACTAATTTTGAATTGCTTTAACAATTATTATTTGTTGTAACAATTTTTTAATTATTTAAACAATTTTAACTTGTTTAAACAATATTTTTCCCTGTGAATCGTGAAAAGTTATTATTTTCTGGAATTAACGACGCAGTTAATGTTAAGAATGATATTTTTTGGAAGACAGTTTTTAATTATTTAAACAATTATTAATCACTCAATTGCACCTTTTCATAGGAAATATGAAGAAAATTCTCATTATTTCGAATCTTTCAGACTATTTTGCTTACTATTCAGTATTTTTTTATAGTAGAACTTATACCCTCATTTTTTTAACAATAATCATTTTTTTATACATTTTTTTGGTTACCTTACAGATAGATATTTTTCAGATCACGTCCGTAGAGATAAGAAAATACTAATTTATAGTCAAGATATTGTATGACTGCGTCATTAATTCCAGAAAATAATAACTTTTTACGATTTACAGAAAAAAAAAAATTTTAAGCAAATAAAAATTGTTTCAATAATTGTCAAATATCCTCAATAAGAAAATATTACTCTTGACATTCGTTAACTGTGCCAATACGTCCAGAAAATTCTAACATTTCACGATTTAGTTGAAAAAATGATACCAGCAGAAATTGTTTAGTCAATTTCAAAATATGTTTGAAAAAACAAATTATGTTTTAAGGTAGTGACTTTTCACGCTTCACTGGAATAAAAATATTGCTTGAAAAATTGGAAATTTGTTAAAGAATACTTGAAAGCTTGTCACATATCGAATACAAATATTTAATTTTTAATTTTTTTTTAAATACCGTCTTCAGCATGAATTTTGCATAAAATTGCTTTTTACATTTTTTCGAATATAATTCGAATCTCGTCAAAATATTTATTTTACATATTTTACTACAATTTTACTGCGGAAAAATTATTAAATAGAGAAATAAAAATAGATAATAGAGAACGTAATTATTTGAATAAATATAAACATTATTTACGCTTTTTGTAAAATACTTTGTCATAAATTATTTAATGAAAAATTGTTTTGATCCTTGTATAAGCAAAAGCATGTTTTTATTAAAAACATAACTAAAGTTTTTTAGTGTTCAATAATATTTTCTAATTAATCTAATAACATTAAAGACAAGCAGCGCTGGTTCTCGTGAAAATATGTAAGTCATATAAGAAGAAAAATTATTTAATGAAAAAAGAATCTCTACAATTTTTTTATTTTAAAAATAAAAATTGAGGTGTTATATTTTATTCAAAAAAATGTAAAGTAGTAATATAATTAAAATATTTCACACTGTTCCATAATCCATAGGGTAATTATAATTACCCCGAAGATTTTCTTTTTAAAAAATTATCGATTTTTCCCTTTTTAATAAACAAAAATAGAGGGTGGCATAACTGAACAAATTGCTTAAATTCAAGAAAATTTGACAGAAAATATTGCTTTTTTTTTAATTTTGTGGGTTGATTTATGAGTTCAAAAAACTTAAAATACAATTTATTCAAATATTTGAGGTACGGAAAAACTATTCACGCTATTTGATTCTGCGGAAAAAAAATTACATAAAATCCATGTGATGGACAATTTTTTGTTCCATACCCAATTTTTTATACATAGTATGGATATGAATTCTATGCTATGTAATTGTTTATTTATAATACGTCACCAATTAAATTTATAAAAAAATGATTTCGATAATCCATTTTTTGATTTTTGCGCTATTAGTTTTCTAAATATTTTATGAAAAAATAATTTTTTTGAAAATTTTGATAAATTGAAAAAATTGTAATTTTTCACTTAAGAGTCTTCTGTTTGCCTTGTAACATGTTTTTGGGGTTTCATTGATGCATTTTATGTTAATTAGAAGTTAAAACAACATTTTATATTGCACGCGTAGGTACATGGTTATGACAGGACAATTTTTGAAGATATTTTTCTTCAAACGTATTAACTTTTTCTAACATTTTTTTATAGATCTATATAACAAAACCAACGCGCTAATAATCTTTCTCATTTTCTTATTACAAAAATAATTTGAACTTCGAGAACGTTTTTTTGCTCTCCTAAAAAATTTTTTCCTTGACATGTGCATGGTTCTTCCACGACTCCCTTCGACTTTTTAATAAAGTACAGCTATAGTTTTATAACTACATCCAGGAGGCATGGAAGTATAATGCTGATAAAATTTAGTAATATGCTTATTACTCACACATTCGTTTGCTTATCAATAATAATATGTACCTAATATACTATTTTGTTTTCTATATCATTTTCAAACTGTATCAAAACGAAAGCCGTTTTGGTTTTAGAGCAAAGAGAATCGTCATCTTTAAAGGAATCATTTTTTCTTTATATAATGTCAAAAACAAAAATTTGGAATCATTCAATTTAAATCTGTTTTGTGCCAAAAGTATTATTCATGCCTAATCGAATTTATTGGGATACCTAGCAAACTAAGAATAATACGAAAAAACCTAACTTACCAGCTTTACATGCTCGAAACAAATATAAAAAACTGCTGAAATGCAAGAAAAACAAATATTTCTTAAATATCTTCTTACATATTTCTATTCGAAAATAAATCCGGAAAGGTCGACATCTTTTCCAATATTTACAGCCTCTTGTACTCCAAATATTCCTTGAAAAAGCCAAAAAATCAGCCATAGAGGAAAACTAAGTGTGTTGAATACAGGGACATTTTCATCGTGGAATTTCTTAATAGAAACTTCAAGCAAGATTGGCAGCATCTGCGAATGGAGGTGAGTCGGAAACTTGGGGTGCAGGGTCTACGATCCTATGTTGACGCTGGAAATGCTGTCCGATCGATCTTCGTCAGACTTGATTTCGCAGCAGTACAATCATCCAACAAATAGAATTGTACGTTGCTCTAGCTAGGCTGGCTCCCAGAAAACTTCACAACTGCCAATCGTTGTCAACAACCCCTAAAAATTCTCGAATAATCCTTTGTAAATTCTTTCCATTTCTTCACAAAATCTACCGACAAAATGTCTTCTTTCCCAAACCAAATGTGCCGAAACAATCTTGCCAGAAAACCGATCCCTAATATCTAATATTAATCTAATCTAAAGAATTGTGGAAAAAATTTGTATCTGAAGTTTAATTAGCAGTTATTCAACACGAAATCCAAATCATTAAATACAATGATGAAATATAAAGGCGATAAATCTAAATTCTGACGAGGATTAGATTTGATTAAGGGAATTTTCGAATATTCCTTGTCAATTATTTACATTCCTTTACGAAATCTACCAGCATATATTTCTTCTTTCTGAAACCAAATGTGTTGAAACAATCTTCTGAGAAAGCCAATCTCGTTCTTTAAATCATCAACATGGAAATCATGAATTATGTGGGAAAATCTGGATCTGAAGTTTAATTAACTGTTATTCAAGATGAAATCGAAATCAGACAAAAAATTAAGAAGAAAGAAGGCATATTGATTAATCTAAATTTAAATAAAGATTGGATCTGGTTACAAAAATTTGATTATAGGATGTACCCAAAACGCAGCATCCAACAAACATAATTGTATCTATCCAATTGTCTATCTCTATCCGAGCTTGTTCCCCGAAAACTTCACAACTGACGATCGTTGTCAACAATCCCTATAAATTCTCGAATGATTCTTTGTCAGTCCTTTCCATTCCTTCGCAAAATCCACTGACAAAATGTCTTCTTTCTCGAACTAAATGTCCAGAAATAATCTTGCCAGAAAGACAATTTCTAATATCTAATATCAATCTAATCTGAGAAATCATGTGAAAAAATCTGGATCTGAAGTTTAATTAGCTGTTGTTTAACATGATATTCAAATCATTCAAAACAATGACGAAGGATGATGGTTAATTGGTAAATATAAATTCTGATGAGGATTAAATTTTATTCAGAGGGTTTGATTATAGGATATGTTCATAAGAAGAATGAATCATCAAACAAATAGAATTACACGTTACTTTATCCAGGCTGGTTGTCCGAAAACTTTACAGCTACCAGTCGTTGTCAACAACGGTAAAAATTTATGAAGAATCCTTTGTCTGTTCTTTCCATTCCTTCGCGAAATTCACCAACAAAATCTCTTTTTCTCAAACTAAATTTGCCAAAACAATCTTCGGAGAAAGCCAATCTCGTTATTTAAATCATAAACAATGGAATCAGGAATTATAGCTTGGATACATTACATTGTTTAAGACTTCTCTTTCGATGACCGAAGTTAAGCAACGCTTGACTCGGGTTACGCTCGGATGGGATCCATTGTACTAGATGGGTGTTTATCAGTTTTGAAGCTGTTTTCATCCTTAAACTAATAAAAATCATAAGCGTGAATATGAATTTTATTTATTATTGCGGGATTAAAATTTTTCTAGATAAAAATGTAAAAAAAAAATTTTTGAATATAAATAATGAAAATTATACCTATTATTTCAATCAGAATTGTGATAATCTAAAAAATAAACAATTCTATCTCCAAACATTGAAATATTTTAATTCAGGTTGAAACAATCGAAGACACATTTGTAATTGGATTGCCACAAGTATTAAAAATGATAAGCTTAACTAAAATTATAATAGCGTTTACAGAAATTTAATCTTGTTGGAAAATAGTTTTAAAATACTAAAATAAATTCTGAATTTAACACTAAACGCTTTACTGTGTTTTAGGTTGAATACTTTTCCGAATACACAGCCGATTTTCAACTATCGATAATATAATTGATTTGTCAAGTATTATAGACTCCGATGATGGGAAACTTAGCTCATGAAAAATACTAAGGCAACTCAATCCATCAAGAATGATCCTTCCCGAAGGGATAAACGAATAATCAATTGACGGATTCTCTGAAAAGCTGTGTTTTCTATAGGAAAAGACATCTGTATATGTTAAGATTCTAAAATCAAAAGATCTACATCATTTTTAGGTTATAAAACTTCACGGTAAACGAAAATAAAGTTTCTCAAAATAAACAATTTTCGATTTTAGGGGCTCGTTGTGGGACCCGATCTAATAATCTATATTTGCAGTTGAGCAAGACCTTATCTGCAAATCATCAATAGATCATGAATAAATCATCAACAGTTTTCCAACTAATCATTAATGGTTGATTAGAAACGGATTAACTAAAAACCAGGGGATCATTAGTAGATCAGCAAATCATCAACAGCCTTTTACAGAACGTCAAGAGTGTCTGTTCCACAAAACCTATTATAAACAGTAGCTTTCATTTCTTCTCATCTAAAATGAATTCAAGCATTGAAAATGAAAAATCAGTACCAAATTTTTATATGTTTGAATCCACTAAAAACTTATAAGATCTAAGACGGCATTCTTTTAGAGATTTAAAATCATTTTATACTCGAGCAATAGATCATGGTATTGGGGTGAACAAATCAACCACAAATCTATTTGACTGATATGATATCAAACATTGTATCCCATATTGAGAAAGGCTATCAGCAATGTAGCGACAGTATTCTAGCATGAAGAAGACGTTCTACAAATCGAGCAATTTCAAGCATATAATATTTGAAAAGCACCAGCAGATGACTAAATTATAACTGCAGACATATGTTCTAAGCTGATGTACTATGATAAATCTTGCAACTACTATCAACAAATATCATAAATAACAGAGTTTCTTATGAATCATCAAAAACCTGTTTCACAATGCTGAAAGGCTTAGCAACAATACCAAACGATGCTGCATGTTGCTGCAGACTTCATTGCGTCAAGTTCTCGCCTTTAGTTTGGAAACTCTTGTTCATTTTAATACTTCTAACGAAAAACATGATCGCTTTGTCGCTAGCTAATCAAGTGACACACAGAAGAGAGCTCCATGATTGATACTCATACTTCTCATAGTATCTTCAGCATATTTATCGACAATGGCGATGTTTTAATTAAAACGTAACTGGTTGCCGACGGGTCAAGAACCTTAAACAAACATCTGGACCTCGCATTGTTTGTTATTTGTGTCGCGTGTCTCAGTGTAACGTGTATATTCATATCGGTCAACCGGTAGATGATATACCATTATAACATCTTTCTTTCTGTACGTGTCAATGGAGCTGGTTCATGGTTGGAGGAAAAGAAAAAAGGCGATCGAACGGTCGGACAAACCGACAGGCGGACGTAGCGATTGGAACAGGCAAGAGGAAGCAGTGGCAGCGAGAAGAATGTCATAGCTAGTTGTTTCTGGCGAGAAGGGAGGCTGACATCTCGGTGATGGATGGCCACCGCCCGCCAAAGCCGCTGCGTTGCTGCTGCTTCTACTGCCGTCGCTTCTGCTTTTGCTGATGCTAGTATATCGTACACGTACAATGCGGCCATTGCGAAATAGGGCCGAGTTTTACGTCTTTGTTTCACCTTGGCGATGTCACTATCCTGGCTTTGAACATCGATCCGGAAACCAGACGGATTACACACGTCCTGGGAGTCCTGCAGTCCTGAGTCCACGTTTATTTAACAAATACCCTAGGTAGCTTTCAAGAAAATTGTTTGCTGAGGATGTCAACACCAAAAACCACAAGAAGGAGACTTTGACACGTATAAGACCGGATGTTAGAATTTGTCTGCAATATATATTCTTTCGTATAATATGGTGTAAAATACAAGGGGGAAACTGTCTTTGATTACCCAAAGATAAGCTAAAATGTAACTGATTACTTTGGTCCCAATTTCCTAACTATACTATAAACATACATAGGACAAACATACATACTAGAAATATACACAGTACAAAAACGAAGTTTCTAATTTGTTGAGGTGTAACTTTAGAAATAGAAGCCTCTAGCTTAGATTAAATGATTAGGTTCTAGATATTAGACAATATTCGAGAAAAATCAGGATACAAAGTTTTTTCTCCCAGAAAACTTTTCACCCTTCGTGATTTGCAATGAACAAAAAATAATTAAGACCCTACACCATCTGCTTAATCCAAGCTACAATT
>JAUELO010000025.1:51048-69399 GCA_032357855.1 Amphibolips quercusostensackenii | reverse complement strand
GTTATAAGCTTGAGATCTACAGAAAGTAAATATATTTTTTAAAGAATGTGATAGTGTTCAAATCGTTATTTAATAGATACTAAATTAATTTCAATTTAAATGTCTCAAAATTAAAATAGGCAATACTATAGCACATAACATCTAATATACTTTTTTTCAACACTTTACTGCAATTTTGCAGTTTACTATTTTACATAAACAAAACTCGATTGTTAATTTGTTTCCGTTTCAGAAACTAATCGAAACGAAATACAGGGTGGCAATATAGCGGATGATTCCAAATTCTCGGTCATTTCCCGGTTTTTCCCGGTCTAGTTTTTTAATTTTCCCGGTCAAATAAAAGTAAAATATTCATATTCGCCGTAAACCTCAAACATATCTTTTATCATGTTCATTCTAAACGTCATTTAAAACAACAGAGCGAAAAATTTAAAAGTAACTGAATTTTGAAACAAATACTTGAATTTTCCACTAAAAAATATAAAGTTTCAACAAAAATGGAAAACCTAAACTTTAAGATAGAAAAATTAGTTAGAATAGTTGAATTTTAAGCCAAAAAGATAAATTTTCAATTAAAATGATGAATCTTTAACTGGAATAGTTGAATTTTAAACCAAAAAAATCAGTTTTCAACAAAAACAATGAATATTCAACTAAAATAGTTGAATTTTCAAACTAACAAAAATTAATTTTTACCGAAAAAAGATGAATTTCCAACCAAGAAGATTAATTTCTACCGAAAAAGACGAATTTTCCACTGGAAAAGATCTTTTTCAACCAAAAATTAAATAATTGAATTTTCAGTCAAAAAATGAATGTTCAACGAAAGAAATGAGTTTTTAATTAATAGTGTGGAATATTTAACTGGTATCATAGTTACATTTTCGGTTGAAAAAAATAATAATTTTCAACTAAAAAGGAAACAAATTTCCAACAAAATAGTTGAATTTTCGGAAAAAAATCCCTTTTTATCCAAAGAAAAAACAATTTTTCATTTTCATTCAAAGAAAAAACAATTTTTTAATCAAATAGTTCATTTTATTCCTAGAAATAAATTTTTAATTTAAATTATGAATCTTCGAAAAAAATAACAAGAGTTCATTTTTTAATCAAGTAATTTTATTTCCAATCTAGAAAATTAATTTTCAACTAAAATGGTAAATACTGAACTGGAATACAAAGTGACTAAATTTCAACTAAAACTGTAAATCTTTGACCTAACAGATAAATTTTTAACTAAAATAATAAATATTTAGCTGGAATACTTGAATTTTCAACAGACAAGAAGAATTTTTAGCCAAAGAGATTAACGTTCAAAGAAGAAGATAATATTCCATTAAAAAACGAATTTTTAACAGAATACGTGTATTTTCAACAATACAGTTAAATTTTATATAAAAAAAGACCAATTTTATATTCAAATTGTTAAATTTTGAACTAGGAAAGATCAATTACAGCTAAAAATAGAACGTTTGAATTTTCAGTTAAAGAAATTAATTTTCAACCAAACTGATAAATTTTCAACTAAAATTATAAATCTTCAACTGGAATAGTTGAAATTTTTATGAAAAAGAGGAATTTTCAACCATAAAGATTAATTTTCTATAATAAGACGAATTTTTCACAAAGTACATAAATTTTTAAACAAATAGTTGAATTTTAAGTAAAAAATATTCATTATCAGCTAAATAGTAGAAATTTCATTTAAAAAAAGATAAATTTTTAATTTAAGATCGAACAGAAATCTATTTTCTTATGAAAAATATGTTGCGCTAAAACAGCATGAAAAAGATTTACAATTTAAAAACAGACTTCAAAACTACCTTAATTTTCGGCTCTTTAGAGACAAAAATAACAATTGAAAAAAAATAAAATAAAAATATCAACCAAAAATAGAATAGTTCTATTTTTTCTTGAAAATCTAGTTCTTCCCAAAAAACGTATTTTCAGAAAAATAGTTAAAGTTTCTACTAGAATAGTTAAATTTATAGATAAAAAATTGATTTTTAAAAAAAAGTATTAATTACACTTTCAACCACAGATGACTTTTTACTTAAAATTATGATTATTCAAAAAAAAAATTAATTTTTAATAAATGAGTATAACTTTTAACCAAGTATTTCAGTTTTTAAGTAAGTAAATGAATCCGTAACCTGTTAAGCTACACTTGTATACCCTACGACTGTAGATAAAGTGGAAATCACTTTTCTGAATTAACCAAAATTAATGAAAACTTGAATTTTACTGCGATCAAAAGCAAATTCCCGATTTTTTAATTAAATTTCCGGTCATTTCCTGGTTTCCCGGTCAAGTCGACACCCTAAAATAGGAAGAATTCAAATAATTTTAATAGACAAAAATTTATTTTTCTAAAACACGATCGTATCAATTATTTCATTTAGTGAATCCTGAAAAAATTGCTGAAATCAAAATGAGACAAAGTTCCTTAAAATAAGATGACTTTTTATTAGTTGTTAGCCTAAAATGTATAATATTTGACAACCAACAATTAATTTTGTCAAGTTGAAGAATTTTTTTGAAAAAAATATATATTCAGAAATAGCGTTATGATTTTCATATCATCTTCTTAAACGTAAATCGTAACTTGAAAATTTCAAAAGCATTTTCAGGACATTCAAAAATCATAAGTTTTTATAATATGTAAAGTAAGAGATGGATCAGCATTTATAAAGTTTAGTAAATAATAACTTGAAATAAAAAAAGTATAATAATAAAACTCAAGTTTATAAGATAAAAAATTTAAAAATTGGAAAAAAATAGAAGATTTAAAACTTCAAAAACTTTTTAAGATTAAATCTTCTACAAAATATACTTTGACGGCTGAAAGAAATAAAGAGAATTTCCTGATGTAAATTTATGCATAATTCATGCAATAAATAACTAACTCGATACCTAACGACTTAAAAAATCAAGTTTGAATTTAAAGTACTATGAGTAAAAAAACAGGTTTTAGGAAAAAATATCCAATTCTTTTTTTTACAACCAAATCCACTTAAAAATTCATTTGAATAAATTATTATCATATACAGTTATTTGCTTATAAAATTTTTGCTTTAGAAAATTGCTTTTAAATAATCTGACCCATTCAAAAATGTATTTCTTAAAATTGAAAGTTTCAAATTTTTTTAATGAAAAATTATATTTTCACGTTTAAAGGAGACCATCAGCAATAATACTGTATATTTTAAAAGTACAGTTCGATATTTTTCCCTAAAACCTGTTTTTTCGCGCAACTGTTTATTACTTTAATTCGTTTTTCACAAACCTAAATGGGGATCCCTTGATATGCTGTCCATTCACGAGAACCTGAATAATATGTTCTCCAACTTCTTCAGCAGTTATGGTGTAAGTCAGTCCACGCAGTGTCGATTTTTGAACTGGGACAGACTTACCATGTGGTCCTAGAAATAATAATTAATTAATAATAATTATTATTTAATAATAATTTATTTCACACCATAATACATCAAACTTTCTTCCTTTTTCCTACAATCGAATCCATTTCAAGTTAAGTAAGTTCTACGCTTCAAGTCACAGAATCTCTCAGCGAAGAAGTATGTTTATTTTTAGAGAAAATTAGGCGAGACGTATTTTTTCAATTTTTGAAAGAAAAGGTCACGTAGTTACGAGTTTATTGATTTTGACGTCTTATTTACAAAAAACGTCAATTTTTTCTTTAAAACTCTATAGTTTTTGATCTAATACATATATTCAAACTTTCTTTTCGGATCCTAGTGAATCAATTGAAAAAAAACCCACTCTTATATTCTTTGCCAATTTTTTGTTGAAATTTTCCTTCTTTAAGGAAGACATCTTGTAAGTTTTATGTGGGCTAAAACATTTTTGTGAAAAATTTGTGGCTAGCAGAATTTTTCCGTTCATACAATCAAATTTTTCTAGAATTCGAAATCGCTTCAACGTATTGGGATCCTAAAAAAGTATAATTAATTTAGTTTACAACATCTTTTGTTTGCAGATTTATTAAATTTTCTTAAGTTTCAATTTTTTTTACATACCCGGAGGTCAAGAAGTCTTTCCAATTTTTTTCGGGTTTTAATCAATTTTTTTCTGAAATATAATTTTAATTTAATTCACCCCTGGTTTCGGACAAAATTCTTAATGCCATTCTAGGACCCAGGAATTAAAACTGAAAATAAAGCGAATTAAAAAAATTTTTATTTTGGTACTTAATTGAAATCATATTTATAGCTTGTGTTTTAAACATTTTTCTGATCATATGTAAAATTTTTAGCACAGAAATACATTAGCGAAAAAATCGACAAGGTCCAGGAATCGAAATTAGAATTGCAACAAAATTTCAAAATTTGGAATTTCATATGTGATAAAATTATTTTCGAATATTTTTTATACATCGTTGACAAAGGTCCGCAAAAAATTGAAAATTATTATATTTTACATGATACACAGATACTATGAAATGAAAAAATTTGGTATGATTATTGATTTTATTTTTAGTTGTAAAATTTCGAGAGACAAAAATGAATAATCGGATAATGAATAAGCGTGCGTTTTTGTTTCTTGTTAGATCAAAAAGGGTATAAATTTGAAGAAAAATTTTTTTTTATAGATGCCAAAATTCACATACTCGTAACTTCGTGGATTTTTTTCACATCGTAAAAATAAGTGCCGCCTAATTTTCTCTAAAAAAAACAACATTTTTTCGTCGCTAAGACGAATCTAAAAAAAAGTGGTGTTATTGAAAATTTTATATATGTTTTATGTCAGTAATTTTCGCTAAAAATTAGTATTTATAAAAAAAAAAGTAATTTCAACATTAAATCATAAAGTTTTAAAGAAGAATTAGGATTTCCAACAATGTTAGGTTGTGTTAGTGTTTTTTTTTACCGGAAGTGAGCATTTTCAAATAAAAAAACTAATATTCCCATTTTGCAACAATTGTAGGTTAAGTTAGCATTTTACATCGGAAATTGGTATTTTTCATAAAAAATTATTAGATTTCAATGATTAAAAATTTTTCAACAATTTACGTCTTTCAGTTTTGTTAGCGTTTTTTTACTGGAAATTAACATTTTTAAACAAAAACCATTAGATTTTGAAGCGTCATCATTTTTAAACAATTTTAGATTACGTTAGAGTTTTCACAAAAAACTGATATTTAGAAACAACGATCATTATAGTTCGAACAAAATTTGCATTTTCAAAGAGCATCGGGTTATGTTAACGTTTTTCGCAGGAAATCGTTTATTTTAAACAAAAATCATTAGATTAAAAAAATATTTACAGTGCTGAAGATTTTTTTTATATTAATGGTTTTTCAGAAATCACTGGTATTTTTAAATAAAAAATAATCAGATTTTAAAGAATTTTTACAATTTTTTAACAACTTTAGGTCGTGTTGGCATGTTTCACTTGAAATTGATATTTTTAAACTACAATCATTTTTGTTTAAAATTATTATATTTACTATTTTGAACGCAATTTTTGACTGTGTTAGTGTTTTTCTTCGGACATTGTAATTTGTTTGAAAAAATCATTAGATTTTAAAGAAGATTAATAATTTTGTTAGCAATTTTAAGTTACGTTGGCGTTTTACATCGAAAATTGGTATTTACAGAAAAAAATTATTATAATTTGAATAAGATTTAAAATATTCTAACAATTTGGGATTTTGTCAGTGTTTTCGACAGGAATTTGTATTTTGAATAACATAAACAATTTTATGGTATGTTGACGTTTTATACTGTAAATCGATATTTCTAGTACCAAATTATTAGATTTCAAAGATTTTAAATTTTTGTACAATTGTTGTATAAGCAAGCAGTTTTCACCAAAATATCGATGTAAGTATCAGAGAAGATTTACAATTTAGAAACAATTTTAGATTATGCTAACATTTTTAATTGGAAATCGGTTATTTTAAACAAAAAACATTAGGTTGAAAAGAAGATATACTATCTTACCAATTTTTTGTGATGTTAGTACTTTTTTTCTAAAAATGATATTGTTAATAACAAATCGTTACATTTTATAGAATATTTACAATATTTGAACAATAATAGGATATGTTAGTGTTTTTTACTGGAAATCGGTGTTTACAACCAAATTATTTGACTTCAAAAATTAACCTAATAATTTTGAACAAATTTATGTCATGTCAGTATTATTTACGGAAATTATTATTTTTGAACAAAAATTCAACGGCCTTGATAGTCTACAATAATATTATGTAATAATTCTAAAGTTAAAATATTAATTTTCAACAATTATTAAAGATACTGTCCTCGCCTTTCTTCTCTATTATTTTAGATAACAGCTATCAAGTCAAAAAATGCTGTATTAATATCAATTTTATATTTAAATTTAATATATATATATATATATATATATATAATATTATATTATATTATATATAAAAGGAATCATAACAATTTTACGATAGAATGTTGTGAGATCAATAACATTCGCCAAATACTATGAGTGAGTACAACATTTTTGTCATTAATAGATTTTAATATTTCAATTATTCCTTTCCCACAAGTAAAATATCTTCCATAGTAATAATAATAATAATAATAATAATAATAATAATAATATAAATTACAAAATTTGAAATTACAAACATTTTTTGAAGATGCACATTTGGCGGGCCTGTCTTTATTATGAACTTTGAATGAATATCTGAAATTTGTATATAGGCGCTCTCTGTCTCGTATTATGAAAAATATTATATCACAGCGCCACCAATGTGGCACTATTGGGAAGGAATTTAAATTTAAATAGAATATTTACAAGAAATCTTACAGTAAATAATCAATCTTGAGGCGTAGTAAAACATTTTTGAATACAATAAAGTGATATTCACTGCACTTTGTCATTAACATTCTTCCAAAAAAATTGAGATGCGCAATAATTCGCATGTCAGATGGCGCTGTTGTCAATGTCTAAGAGGCTGCCTGCAGACGTATTGCCCATAAAAAGACAGGCCCGCCAAATGCGCATCTTTAAGAAATGTTTGTAATTGCAAATTTTGTAATTTATATTATTATTATGGAAAATATTTTACTTGTGGGAAAGGAATAATTGAAATATTAAAATCTATTAATGACAAAAATGTTGTACTCACTAATAGTATTTGGCGAATGTTATTGATCTCATAAAATTCTATTGTGAAATTATTATGATTCCTTAAATATATATATTTTTTTATACTATACATTTTTGTTTAATGCTAGTAACAATGTATTATTTGGCGGCGTTTTTGTACCCTCATCTCTTTCGAAGGTTTGTTTTGAGGAATTATGAACTTTAACAAAAAAAATGAAATTCTATGGAAATAGTTAAACTTTCAACCAAGGAGCTGAATTTTTAACGAAACATGTAATAGTTGATATTTCATTAAAAAAGTTTTAATTTAAAATAAACAGCAGTTTGATTTTACCAAAAAAAAAACAACGATTTTTCAACAAAACACTTGAATCCTCAACTAAAATATATTAATTTTCAACCAAACAGTTGCATTTTGAATACAAAAAATTGATTTTCTATAAAAAGACGAATTTCTAAAAAAATACAAAAATTTTCAAACAAATAGATAAATTTTCCAACAAATTGTTAAATTTCGAAATCAAAATGGCGAATTTTCTGTAAAACAGTTAAATTCTCAACTAATGAGTTGAGTTTCCAACAAAATAGTTGAAATTGCAGTTGAAAAAATTAATTTTTAACCCGAAAATTGATTTTCTATCAAAGAAGAAAAATTTTCAACAAAATACATAAAGTTTTAATCGAATATTTCAATTTTCTACCAAATCGTTGAATTTTTAAAACCGAAATACGATTTTATTACAAAACAATTGAATTTTTAACAAAAAGTAAATTTCCAACCGAAAAAAATTAATTATTAACCAGACAGTTGCATTTTTAACCAAAAAGGTGAAATTTTTACAGAAAAAGATGAATTGTTCAACCAAAAAAATTAATATTCAACAAAATAGTTAAATTTCAATCCAAGAAAAGTTTGTGAATCAAGAAAGAAAAACAATTTTCGACCAAATAATTCACTTTCAAACCAAAAAAGATGAATTTTTAACCAAAAATTTATTAGTAGACTTTTCTACTGAAAACAATGAACTTTAAGGGAAAAATAGTTTAGATTTTTTTATTGGTTTCTATTAAAGTTCGCATTTAAGTGGAAAAACGATAAAAAGCAATCGATAATTAGATGTTTAAATAAATTGTTTAAACAATTTATTACTGTTTTTTAGCCATTCTCTCTTCAGAATAGGACAGAAAGTCATGTCTTTTCAACAATTTTTCTCTTTTTGTTTAATTTTTAATTAGAGTGAGGTAAAAGTTAATTAATGTAAACTAAACATAATTGTTCAAACAATTTATTATTATTGTCAATAATATTCTCTTTGCATAATGCTAGAAATTGCGTTTTTTATTAATTTTCAACTTTTTGTTCACTTTTCACTGCAAGTGAGTTAATATTTAATTTCATATAGAAGAAAAAACTATTTAAACAAATTATTATTGTTTATAGCTACATGCTTTTATATTATTACTAGAAAGTTGCGGTTTATTTTATTTTTAACCTTTCGTCCACTTTCCGATTAGAGTAAAGTAATAATTGATCAAAGTTAATCAAATTAATATTTTAGATAAATTTATTATAATTGTTGACAATATTCCACTTGAAATTGCTAGAAAGTTGCAGTTTTTTCTTAAATTTTTAAGTATTTTTCTACTTCTTACTTAGAGCGAGTTCATAATTAAATTAATTTAGCCAAAAGAATTATATAAAGAAATTATTATTGTTCATAACTATCTTCTTCATTATTATTGCCAGATAGTTGCGATTTTTTTTGAAATTTTTTACTCTTTACCCACTTTATACTAAGTAAAGTAATAAATAATCAAGCTAACAAACATAGGTGCTTAAGCAATTTATTATTGTTTATAACTATCTTCTCTTACATAAGTGCTAGAAAGTTACGATTGTTTCTGAAATGTTTAACTTTGTTTTGCCTTTTTAGTTATAAACAAATAATGAATAAAAATTATACAGACTCATTTTTTAAACAATCTTTTTTTTGTGTAAATATAATTTTTATAATTTTTATTATGGATCATATTAAATGTAAATTTTTTCTTGAAGTAGTTACTGAGAGCCTTTATGTTTGAATTAATATTAATATTTATTATTTGTTCCTAACTAAATATTCAGAGAAAAGCTGGAAATTTAAGAAAACCCCTTAACTTTCTAGCCTTATCCTAAGAGAATATAGTTAAAAACAATAATAACTTGTTTATACAATTATGTTTGATACATTGCATCAATTATTACTTCGCTCTAAGTGGAAAGTTAAAAAAAGTGGAAAATTTCAAAAAAGCGCAACCATCTAGCATTAATATAGAAAAAGATAGTTATAAACAATATATAAATAAATAACAAATAAAATGACGAAATTATATTGCTTACGTCGAATAGAAAACACCTGAAAAATTTAAGGGGGCAGATTTAGACAAAGTAGAGGGGGAAAACTCTTGAAAATGCGGTACAGTGGAGAATTACCCTGGATTACCTTTATATACAGAATTACTCCGAATTACCCAAGATTACTCCAGATGGCATAGGCTTACTCTGGATTACAGAAAATTATGGTGGATTACTCCGACCAAACTAGTCTCAAGCAAATTTTTGAATTAAAAAGGATTACCTTTTCAAAGTAGCTGTCAATTCGATTTTGAGTGTTTTCATTTTGATCAATTCAAAAATACTATGAAAAACCGAATTTAAATTATTATTAAGTGATAAAAAAAGGCAACAAATATTTTTCAAATCCTTTGATAAGTCTGAAGATATTAGTGATGAAAATAAGTCTTTCAAATTTCAGAAATTTATTTGCAACTTTTTTCAAGTTATCGCGTTCACAAAAAACACATCCACACACATACAAAAATCCACACATATGTCCGCACATCCGCGCACACACCCAGATACATTCACACACGCACACACGGACAATTTCTCACAACATTTCATGAGACATTTTTGAATTAAGGAAAGTTCAATAAAATAATGTAAAGATTTTTCGAAAATTTTACCATTACAATGCTTCCTCTATAAAGAAGCAAAAGTTATTAAATTTTCTACAAAGTAAGACTTTTTTTAACAAATAGTTAAATTTTTAAGCAACGGCATTCATTTTTTACCGTAAAAGACAAATTTTTTAATAAAATACATGGATTTTTAACGCAGTTCTTGAATTTTCAACTAAAACAGATCAATTTTTCACCAGAAACGAAATGGTTGAATTTGCATTGACAAAATTAATGTTCAACCAAAAACAAACGAATTTTTTAAAAAATAGTTAAATTCGTACGCAAAGAGATGAATTTTCAAGTGATATGATAAATCTTCAACAGCAATATGTTGCTAAATTTTTAAGAAAGGAATAACGACCTTTTAACCAAATAGTTTAGTTTTCAACCAAAGAGATGAATTTTTAAACTACAAAAAAACTTCAATCAAAAAAATGACTTTTAAACAAAATTGTTGAATTTCCGCAAGGTAGATTAATTTTTAACTAAAAGATATGAATCCTCAACAAAGAATGTTATAGTTGCTATTTCAACTAAACCACATTTTTATTTCGAATAAGAAACAGTTCAAGTCAACCAAGAAAGAAGAATCTTCAACCAAAAACATGAAATTTAATCATGAAGATTCATTTTTCACTGAAAAAGACCAATTTTCAACCAAATACGTAAATTTTTAAATAAATAGTTGAATTTTCAACTGAACAAGATCAAATTACAATAAATAATAAAATATTAAAATTTGCAAATAAAAAATTAATTTTCAGCTAAAATCAAGAATCTTTGACCAAGAAAATGAGTTTTTAATCAAGTAACGCAACTTTGAATCAAGTAGTTAAATTTTTAATTAAAAAAAAACATTACAATAAAAAATGAAATAGGTAAATTTTTAGTACGTAAATTAATTTTCAACAAAAAAACGAATTTTTAACAAAATAGTTCAGTTTTTAAAGAAAAAGATAAATTTTCAAGCAAGAAAAATTCATTTTCTACCAAAAAGAATACATTGTTAACTAATAAAGACAATTTTTTACCAAAAATTAAATTGATTAATTTTCAATAAAAAACCAATTAATTTTTACCCAGAAAACTAAATTTTTGACAAAGTAGTTCAACTTTCAGCCAAGAAGTTGAATTTAAAAAAAAATCAATTTTAACTAAAAAACGACTATGTAGTTAAATTTTTAAATAAAAGAATCGATTATTGACCTAAAAATTGAATTTTGAATAACATAGTTTAATTTTCAACTAAATAAATAAATTTTCTACCAAAATAGTTTAATTTTTAACCCAATAAGATGAATTTCAAAAACTAATTTTTTAACAAAATTGTTGGATTTCCTACTTAAGTGGATTAATCTTTTACCGAATATTCAAATTTGCAAAGAAAAAATGGATTTTCAACGAAGAAGATTAATGTTCTACCATAAAAGATAAATTTTTTCATACTGAAACGAAATAGTTAAATTTTCTTTAAGGAAAATTAATTTTCAACAAAATGTTAGTCCGACAGTTTATTTTCAAAGCCGAATTCCCAGTTTTGTAATCAAATATTTTAAAAGCATTAAACATAAACTTCAATGTGTATTTACACTATCAATGTATATTTAGTTTATAAATTGTCCAAATGCATATTTATTTATCACAAGTTTCTCAGTCATTTTTTTTGGTTTGAAAATTCATATTTTTTACAATAGTTGTAAATTTTTTAGTCCAAACTGTGACAGTCTGGTTGAAAATTAATTCGTGTCGATCGAAAATTACCTTTCAAACTAAAATTTAACAATTTCATTGTTGGTTGAAAATTTATCTTTTTTAGTTGAAAATTCAATAATTTGACTGAAAATTCATTAATTTTTTTTTAATTTAACTTTTTGGTAGAAAATTATTCCTCTCTGTTTAAAAATTAATTATTTGTTAAAAATTTATATATTTTCCTAAAAGTTCGTATTTTTTGGTAGTAAATCAATTTTTAGTAAAAACTGCAACTGATTGGTTAAAAAATAATCTATTGTAGTTGAAGATTCGCATTCCTTGGTTAAATTCAACTGTTTCTGATTTAAAATAAAAATATTTTTTGGTTGAAACATCAACTGTTACATTTTCTGTTGAAAATTTATCTTTTGTGGTTGAATATTCTACTTGTTGGTTGTAAATTGAACTACTATGTTGAAAATTCGTTTTTTGGTTAAAAAGTCATTTCTTTAGCTAAAAACTTTTCTAATTGATTAAAAATTCAAATTTGTTGTAGAGAATTTGTTTGTTTTTTTGCTTAAAAAATCAACAATTTGATAGAAAATTCAACTGTTAAACAAAATCAACTGCTTTTCAGAAAATTCTTTTTTTTCAATTGGAAATTTATTTATTAAACAAAAATCAATTTTCAAATAAAAATTAAGCTATTCCATTTTGGGTTAAAAAATGAATTTCTTTAATTTAAAAATTAAACTATTTGAAAGAAAATTTATTAAATTTGTTGAGAATTCGTCCTTTTTAGTAGAAAATCAATCTTTTTGGTTTGAAATGCATCTGTTTGCTTGATAATCAAATTATTTGGTTGAAAATTCAACTATTTCGTAGACAACTCGTCTTTTTGACTTGAAAATTTAACAAGTTGGATAAAACTTCTATTCTTCATTGACTAAGGACTCTTTCTGGATCGAAAGTTCAACTCTTATTGAAAATTATTTTTTTCTTTTTTATTTGAAAATTTATCTCATATAGTAAAAATTTCATCTTTTGTGGTTAAAAATTTAACTATTTTGTAGAAAATTCGTCTTTTGTTGTTCAATTTAACTGTTTATTATTACTATTACCTATCATGACTATTAACATAGTTTTCGAATTGTATTAATCGCGATTGTCTAAACTTAGCAATAATGGTTTTTTAATTTTTCGTTACGAAATTTACATAAATTTATCACTAAGACGTTAAGTAGTTTAAAGTATTTTTTAAGTAATTTGAAGTAATTTAAATTAAAGAACATTTTTAAATCTACATTTTCTTTTTTTGATTAGAATAAAATTTATTTCCTCCTTTTGTTAACTCTTGCGTTTACAATAATTTACTTACTTTAAAAAATTACAGTTAAAATCTTTTTGAAATTGTTGTCTTTACTAAAATTATTTCGTCTCATGTGTTTCATGCTCAAAATATTTTAATATTGGTGTGATTTCTCTTTGAATATTTATTACTGGAAAGTCAGAGACACCCAAAAAATGTGAGTTTACTCTTTACACAATCTCACTTGTCAAATTATTTTTCAAGCTCAAATTAAATCCCAATTAAATTCATCAGACAGAAGCTCTTGTTTTTTTTTTAATTTACTCTTCCAGATCTTTATCTGATACACTGATTATTTTATTAAGATTATCCGTGACCTTGTCAAGGATCATTTTTAATCTATATGATATCGATCAGCTCTCATCATTGGTATATAAGCGTAAAATAATGCGACGCAAACCAAATGCGGTCACAGAAATAAAAAAAAATCGTAAATTTTATCAAAACTGTTCAGTGTTCAACGTGCGTCTTTCAAATATATCGTTTCTGATAAGAGTGGAATGTTTACTGAAGATAGAGCCTATCTTCTCAAGGAATAATGTTTCTGATCTGTCGACAATTTCTGGGAGCACTTTGATGATCGATCCCATTTCTAAGATGTACAGATATTCCTATTTATATACTAAACTTCGACAATTCAAAAACGTGTGGACAAAATTTTAATAAATTTTATTAATTGATTTTTTGATTGTTTGAATTAAAATTTTTTTTAACCGAATACGAATTTGATAAATATTGTCTACCTGAAATATTTAAAAAAAAGATTGCTCTCGGAACTGATTTTAAGATTCCACTTGTGTTTTTTTATAGACACTGTTCGCAAAAAAGTTTTGGCGGTCTAATTACAAAATTCGAATATTAAAAACTTGAATTTTTTTACTTGCAGTAATTAACACTGAACTGGAAAATAAAGCACCTATAGTTGAATTCTTTTGTATTTCAAACATTAAAAATTAAAGATTCAAAAAATTTTAATTTTTGAATTCAGATGTTCGATAATTTACACGTACAACATAGAAGCACAACATTTTTAATTTGATCCCATCAAAGTATTGAATTTAAAATTTTTTACTTTGATTAATTGAACAGTTCAAAGATTTCTTGTTAAAAAATATAAATCCACGTTATCATTTTCAATGCTCTAAATGAAAACGGATCCTTCATTTCGGCTCACATTAATAAAAATGAAAAAGATAAGATAAATCCCTCTGCCAATTAGTTACAATTGAAAATAAAAAGTGCCTTCCTTTTATCTAAATGTCAAAAATATCAAATTTGCCCACCGGCCACTTAAAAATCTTTTTAAAAAAATATCAAAATTTCCAATTCCGAAAAAAAATTAATAACCAAAATGTCCTCTCTTCCAAATCAATAAAAATATTCCAAACAAAAGCTAAGAAAAACTTTAAACCAACATTTTCTCGCTTCCAAATCGATAAAAATCTTTAAATTAAAAAAATTTTCCTTTTTTAATTCAGGAAAAATTAAAGCCAAAATTTTCTCCCTTTCAACTCGACTAACATATTAAAAACAGAAGAATAGCTCTCTTCCAGTGCAGAAAAAATTGGAAACCACCCGCAATAAAAATTTTCCACCTCCAATTTTTTTTAAATTTCAAATAACAAAATATTTCTTTAATCTTGATATAAATGCTAAAAAGAAAAAACGGCCTCTTTTAATTCAGATGAAAAATAATAATAAATAATACGATATTTAAAACAAAAATTTTCTTCTTTCCAATTCGATGAAAATCTTAAAAATGGAAAAAAATGTTTCTTTTACGATTAAAGAAAAATTAAAACCAAATTTCTCTCCCTTCCAACTTGACCCAAATATTAAAAACAGAAAATATACCCTTTCCGATTCAGAAGGAAATTGCAAATCGCCTCCATTCAAACTCAATAAAAGTGTAAAAATTATAAATGATCCTCCCCCAATTGAAAAAATCACCAAAATTGTGTACCTTCCAATACTATAAAAATATTACAAATAAGCAATTTCCCTCTACGAATTCCGAAAAGAAATTGAAAACGATAATTTCCTCTCTTCCAAGTTAATAAAAATGTAAAAAAAATTCCACTTCCAATTAGAAAAAATAAAAACTAAAAATTCTTTCCTTAAACTCAATATAAATTCTAAAAAAAGAAAAATTCCTATTTTAAATCAGATAAAAAATAAATAACTAAAATTTTATTTATTTCAACGCAATAAAAACGATTACAAACAAATATTTCTTTCAATTCAGGAAAAATTGAAATCCAAAATGTTCTCTCTTCCAAATAAATAAAAATATTAAAAATAAAAAATTATCTACCTTTTAATTCATCAAATTTTTGGGAAAAAGTCCTCCTTTCTAGCTCGATTAAAATCTTAAAAATAAAAAAAAGCTTCGTTTTACAATTAAGACAAAATTTAAACCAAAACTTTCCTTCTTACAACTCGACTGAAATATTAAAAACAGAAAAATGTCGCACTTCCAATTCAGAAAAAAATTAAAACCAAAGTTTTCTCCATTCAAATTTACTAAAAGTGTACAAATCAAAAATGAAACTCTCCTGATTAGGAAAAAAAAATAACCAAAATTTCGTTCCTTTAAAGTCTATAAAAATGTTAAAAATACAAAATTTGCCTCTTTCAATTCAGATGAAATTGAGAAATAAAATTTCGTCCCTTAAAATTAAATACAAATGTTTTTAAAAATTTCACTTTTCCTTCCAATTCATAAAATTTGAAAAACCAAAATTTTCTCTTTTCTAACTAAATTAAAATGTTAAGAATAATTAATTATTTTTCTTCCAATTCATAAAATATTGGACAAAAATTTTTTCTCCTTTCCAACTCGATAAAAATATTTAAAATAAAAAAAAAATTCTCTTTTAATTCAGGAAAACTTAAAACTGAAATTGGATCCCTTCCATCTTGATTAAAATAATAGAGAGCGAAAAAATTTTGCTTTTAAAATTCAGAAAAAATAAATAAAACCCGAAATTTTCTCCATTCAAACTCAGTAAAGGACAAAAGTGTAAAAATAAAAAATGAACTTGCGCTAATTGTAAAAAAGAACCAAAATTTTGTCCCTTTTAAGTCTATACAAATTTTAAAAATAAAAAATTCGCATCTTCCAATTTAGAAAAAAATGAAAACCCAAATTTTCTCTCTGCTAAGTCAATAAAAGTGTAAAAAATATTTCTCTTCTAATTAAGAAAAAAATAGGAAACGAAAAATTTTTTCCTTACAATCAATAAAAATGTTAAAAAAGAAAAATATGACCTCTTTCAATTAGGATGAAAAATAAATAACCCAAATTTCATCACTTCAAACTAAATAAAAATGAGAGAGAAAAAAGGTTTTCTTACAAATTAGGAAAAATTGAAAACAAAAATTTTCCAATTCATAAAATATTGAAAACAAAGATTTCCTTCTTTTCAACTAGAAAAAATCTTGAAAATAAAAAAAATGTTCCTTTTCTAATTCAGGAAAAATTAAAAATAAAATATCCCTTCCAACTCTCTAAAAATCTTTGAAATTAAAAATTCCTCTCTCTTAATTCAGAAAAAATTGTAAGTAAAAAATTTTATCCTTAAGCTCAATAAAAATGTTAAAAAGATGAAATAGCCTCTTCTAATTCAGATGAAAAATCAGTAAATAATATTCAATCCTTTCCAGCTCAATAAAAAAGATTAAAACAAAAAAAAGGTTTTTTCCGAATCAAAAAAAAAATTAAAACACAAAATGTTGTCCCTTCCAACTTAATAAAAATATTAAAAATAAATGATCCAACATTTCTTCCCTTTCTTTTAAAATTAGAATTGTGAAATTTAAACATTTTTTATACGTAAATAAATCTCTGTATTATGAATAAAAATGTGTGTGTGGGGGGGGGGGGATTTACGTGAAGATGTGTGGATGTCACACTTTTTTGTAGACACGATAACTTTAAAACGGTGAAACGGTCTTGAAACTGACGGAATGATTTCTCAAAATTTTAATTGCATTTTTTTAGCACTTTATAATATGTTAAAAATCGTTTTTTTATGATAAAACTTTTTTCATTAACATAATTTAAAATGCATGCACAAATATAAGAGATTTCTTGGTTCGAGACGAGTCGATTGGACTACAATATCAGTATGTATAATTGAAGTATAAGGACCTTATGGTCATTTATATCATATTGAAAATGGATTTTCATAGAAAAAATCTTCTCATTCTCATAATTTAAAGTTGATGCCATAAAAGAAAAGATGTGTTGATTCGAAACGAATCGATTGACCTATATTATTCATACATTTCTTTCAAAAGCAACAAAGCTATGGTAATGCATAATATTTGTAAAAAACGGTTTCTTAAAGTACAACTTTTTTTTTATACCATAGTTCAAAATGTATGCAAGAACGGGAAAAAGTCCTTGATTCGAGGCAAACCAACTGAGCAATAATATGATAAGACTTTTTTGAAGAGTAAGGAAACTATGCTCATTCGTAATATTTGAAACATCTGTTTTAAACAGAAGAACTTTTTTCTTCAATATCATTCAAAGTTGATGCATGAATAGAAAAGTCTTTTTGATCATAAATTTTCAAATAAAATAATTCTGACAATTTTTGTAAGAAAGTCATAATGCTGGGAAAGGGATAGGGTGTGACAGAATTTCCCCCTTTCCTTTTTCAGCTTGAAAAATTACTATTATAGATACAAAATTTGATTTCTTTGATTTGGGGTTAAAAATTATCATAATTAATATAAATTTTATTTTTATTTTAAAAAACAAAACAAAAAATTTTCAGTAATGTTATTCTGGCCACGAATATGGGCCAAACCTAAGAATAAAAGATCAAAAATTATTAAGTTGATAACAAATTATTATTATTATTTTTCTTTCGTAATAGTAAAGTTTTTGAAAAATTTCATATTCATACAATTAAATGTTCCTCAATTTAAAAATGTCTAATACAATATTTTAAGCAATCGTCTGAATATGTGTGTGACGTGCGTGGATGTATGAGCAGATGCATGTGTGGATGTATGTGTAGCTATATGCGGGGATGTCACACATTTTTGTGAACACGATAACTTGAAAAATGTTGCAGGTAAATTGATGAAAGTTTAAGAGCTTGTTTTCACCACTAATATCTTTAAACTGACCAAAGGGTTTCATTAGCATAATTCAAAGTTGATGC
>JAUELO010000025.1:10079-20224 GCA_032357855.1 Amphibolips quercusostensackenii | reverse complement strand
AATTTCTCTCCTTTCGACTAAATAAAAATGTTAAGACTGACAAACTGTCCTCTTACATTTTAGAAAAGAAGAATTAAAAAGAAAAAAATTTCCCCCTTCAAGCAGATAAAAATGATAAAAAGAAACAATATTCTGCTTCCACTTTAGGAAAAATTGCAAACCAAAATTTTCCTACATTTGAGACTCAATAAAAATTTTAGAAATAAAAAAATGTGCTCTTGTAATTCAGGAAATAGTTAAAAATAAAAAATACTTCCCTGAAAATCAATAAAAATGTTGAAAAGAAAAAAAATGTCCTCTTCTAATTTAGAGAAACAATAACCCAAATTTCATTCCTTCCAACACAATTACAATGATAAAAACCGAAAAAGGCCTCTTCAAATTCAGAAAAAATTAAAAACTAAAATTTCCTTCATTTCAACTAGATAAAAATGATAAAAATAAAAAATTACCCTCTTTCAATTCAGAAAAAAATATGAAAAATAAAAAATGCCTGTCAACAAACCAATTCAGGAAAAATTGCAAACCAAAATTTCATTCCTTTGACTAAAAAAATTGGTCAAAGTGAAAAATTTCTCTCTAATTCTAAAAGCAATCGAAAATAAAAAATTCTTTTCTTAAAACACAATAAATATTTTGTAAAAAAAAAATGGCCTCTTTTCATTTAGGAAAAAACTGAAAACTATAATTACCTCCCTTTGAATAGGATAAAAATGTTGAAAATAAAAAATTACCCTCTTCTAATTCAGAAAAGATAAATAACCAAAGTTTGGTCCCTTCCAACTCTACAAAATCTCAACAACAACAACATAATTCCCTCTTCCAATTCAGGAAAAATTGCAAACAAAAATTTTCTTTCTTCCAATTGAAAAATGTTAGAAGTGAAAAATTTTCCTCTTTCAATTCCAAAAATAATTTTAAAAAAGTTCTTCGTTTAAACTCAATAAAAATGTTAAAAAGAAAAAAATGGCCCCTTCCAATTAAGGAAAAAACGGAAAACTAAAATTTCTTTCCTTTCAACTGGATAAAAGTGTTAAAAATAAAATATTACTATCTTCCAATTTAGAAAAGATGAATAACCAAAGTCTCGTCCTTTCCAACTCTATAAAATCTTGAAAATAAAAAAAATGTCCTCTTTCAATTCGGGAAAAATTGCAAACTAAAGTTTTTTTCTTTTCAGCTCAAAAAATGTTACAAGTGAAGAATTTCTCTCTTCCAATTCAAAAAACAATTAAAGAAAAAAATTCTTTTCTTTAAACTCAATAAAAATAAAAAAATAAAAATAGCCTCTTCCCATTCTGCAAAAAATAAATAACCAGAATTTGATCCCTTCCAACAAAATAAAAATGATAAGAAACAAAAAAAGGCCTCTTCCAAATCGGAAAAAATTGAAAACTAAAATTTCTTGCTTTACAACTGGATAAAAATGTTAAAAATAAAAAGTTCTCTCCTGCAAAAAATTTTATAATTGAAAATGGAAAACTCTTCCTTTTCAATTAGATCAAAATCTTAAAATACAAAAATTTTTCTCCTGATTCAATGAAATTTCAAACCAAAATTTTCAAATAAATTTCACTTGCTTTGATCAATTATTAAAATTCGCAAATGAAATATTTTCAGGGCTTTCTAAAAAAACTTTGTAAAATAAATTTAATTAAATTAAATTTTAGGAAATTTTAAAAGACAAAAAGGATTTTATTGAATCTCCAAGCATTTCTAACACATTCAATTTAATTTATATGCACGGAATTTAGAATGATATTCACTTAATATTATGATCTTTCATGACTTATAAGGATATCAAATTTCAAGGTATTTCAACGAATTCCTAGAAAACTTTAGGGAATAAATTTAATTAATTTTATTTCTAACAAATTTTTAATTATTTTAAAAGATATCTAACTATTGAAAGGATTTTTAAAAAATTCAAACCAGTTGAAGAAATTTCAAAGGAAATGAGGGGAGGGGTAGGTTAATAAAGGGAAGTGAATGGAGGGGAAGTAGGGAAAGTGAGGTAAAATGAAGGACAGAAAAGTAGGGTAATGAGGAAAATTAGGAATATTTAGGGAAAATAGGAAAGAGAGAATGAGGGAAAGAAGGTAAAGGGGGTGAAAATTAGGGAGTAGAAGTAGGTGAAATGAGGGAAAATCAGGGAAAGTGGAAGAACTGAGACGAAATAAGGGGAGGAGAAGTAGGGAAATTAAAGAGAAGTAGGAGATGCGAATTAGAGAAAGTGAGGGAAAGTAAGGGGAGGGGAAGTAGCGGAAATGAGGGAATATGGAGGAGTGAATGTAGGGGAAGCAAGGGAAAATTAGGAGAAGAATGTAGAGGAACTGAAAGGAAATAAGGGATAAGAAGTAGGGAAAGTAGTGGAAAATATGGGAGAAAAAGTGGGTGGAGGAGAAGTAGAGGAAATTAGGGAAAATTAGGGGAAGGGAAGTGAGGGGAAGTAAAGGGACAGGGAAGTAGGAGGGTTATGGAAATGAGGGCAAGTGGGGGAAAATTAGAAAAGAGGAAGTAGGTGAAGTAGAGCAGATAAGAGGAAATGAGGGGAAGAAGATAAAGGAAGTGGAAGTGAGACGAAATAACGGGAGGGGATGTATGGAGATTAGAAATAGAAGTAAGGAAAGAGAAGTAAAAGGATGTGAATTAGAGAAATTTAGGAAAAATAGGGGAAAGAGAAGTAGCGGAAGTAGGGGGAAATCAGGTGAAGGAATGTAGGGGAAGTAAGCGAAAATTAATAGAAGGAATTAAAAAAATTAGAGAAGATAAGGGAAAAGAAGTAGAGAAGTAGTGGAAATGATGGGTGAAGAAGTGAGTGAAGGACAAGTATAGAAAATTATGGAAAATTCGAGGAGGGTAAGAGAGGGTAAATGCAGGAAGCGAAAGTAGTGGATGTAAGTGGAAATGAGTAAATGGGAGAAGAGGAGAAGAGGAAATCGGGAGATGGGTTAGGTGAAGTAGAAGAAATTGGAAGGGGGCAAGTAAAGGAAGTCAGTGTGAGTGAGGTGAAGTAGGGAAAATGATTAGAAATAAGGGTGACTAGAGGAGGGGAGGTAATAGCCGGAAAACGAAAGCAGGAGAAGGGGAACATTAGCTGAGGAAGTAAGGAGAGGGGAAAGTAGAGAAAGAACTTAAAAAAGGTCGTAGCGAAAGGTGAAGTCAGGGGGAGGGGTAGAGGGGAATGTAAGAGAAGTAGGGGAGGGAAATTAAGGAAAGGGGAGGCTTAAAAAAGTTAATTTACGTCTGAATAGGCTACGAAACCTTTTTTTTTGTGCGCGGAGCTTCTTTGACTAATTTGTATTTGCTAAAGTTACAATAATTTTCACAGTTAAGATAGCCGTAAAAACCAGCTAGAATTACCAGTTTTTCCAGTAAATTTAATTCAAATGTCTCTGGTTAATTTAACCAGTTTAGGCTAATCCTTCTAAGGAACCTAAGAGACTAGTTCAATCATAGTAAGTCAGTACCAGTATTTTTTCTCAATATAGTATACATTAAAATCAGAATAATTAGCCCCTCTTTTTACTGTAACTTTTTTTTTTTCTCAGTGGGGTTTCTGAAAAACAGGGCAGTGTTATAGTGATAATGTGATAATGTGATAGGCGTTTTTTGTTTGTCGAGTGGAGAAGTAGAATTATCAAAAGACCTTGATCAAGATCAAAATCAAAAGGGTTGATGTTGAAGATGGACGGACTGATGTCGCGGGTGGCCGCAGGTGGCGCTCTCGATATAAACTCTTCTGACTGAACTGTGCTGATATGGACTACGCTCCCAAACTCTCACGATGAGGAATGTGTCATTCTGTCAGTGAACTTAAGACTTGGAGCAGCATCCCATGGACCCATCACACGTCCTTCGAACGGCGATGTACTGCCGGCTGGCCTAAGGTTGGTGCCCCAAGGCCCCATCATTCCCAAACTCTCAACTACCTCTCGACGGGTCATCCGCGTTGAATATTCCTTAAATACTTTCCTCTTACTGATCAAAGGATAATATTTTAATGAGTGAACAAATTCAAAAAAGATTTCTTTCAAAACATGAAGAATTTCTACCATACTTATCATCTTCTTTTAAAAGTATTTTTCCATAGAAGGATAGTATGATGAACGATGTTACCAGTCAAAAGTAACGCGTTAACGTTACCGTTACTTACAAAAAATTTGCAACACGTTACCGTTACTTTTAGAAAAATTAATTAGTTATTAAAAATTCCCAAAATCTTTAGAAAGTTTTTTTTATTTGACAAGAAAAAAACAGGCGCGGCTTGCGCGCGATTATTTTTTGACGATAAACACGAATCTAATCCAAAACTCTTAAAAGATTTTCATCCTTCTTCAAATTAGTATGATTTTTGTTTTAAAATACCAATTTTTGATGCAAAACGCCAACCTAACTAAAAATTTTTTCAAAATCTTAAATCTTCTTTGAAATGCAATGATTTTTTAATTAAAATTTCAACTTTCTACGAAAAACCCTAACACAGTCAGAAATTTTTCAAGCTTGTAAATGTTAGTATTTTCGATAAAAGTTGTTGGATTTATATCTAATGATATCTTGTGAAAAATACTAATTTCTGGTTAAAAATATCAACATAACTTAAACTTAGAAGATGTTTTGGAATTTTGTTAGTATCTGGTCCAAAAAATTTAATCACAAAAAGAAAACAAATTCTAACATCTTCTAATTAAATTCTGACCTGATCAGCATTAATAATTTTAGGCAAAAAATACTAATGCGACATGAAAAAATTGTTTAAAGGTACTAAATCTGCCTCAAAATCAAATAACTTTTGTTTAAAATACCAATTTTTGTTGTAAAACACTACTCTAACCTAAAATGGTTTAAAGTTGGAAATGTTCTTTTATATAAAATTTTTTAAATAAAAATACTAATTAAAAACAAAATAAAAACACTAACATAATCAAAAATTGTACAAAAATTCTAAATGCTAAAAGCCGAAAAACGTAATTTCTTACTAAAATTTTTAGTAATTTAAATCTAATAATTCAATATATAATTTTACGGTGCGAAAGTATTAAAATACACAAATATTCACCAATTTACATGAATTTTTCTATGATTTTTCGTAATAAAAGGGATTATTGGTAGGTTTCATTTTCAAAATTTCCTATTTAATATCAAATACCACAAGACGGGAATATTCAACATAGCAGATTAAATTCCTGCCAAAAAAGATGAATTTTCAACTAAAATGATGAATTTTCAACCAAAAAAATTAATTCTTTAATAAAGTACTTCAACTTTTAATCAATAGTTAAATTTTAAACAAAAAATATGAATTCACAACGAAAAATGTGATAGTTGATATTTTAATCCAAAAAGGTTTTAATTTTAAATAAAAAATAATTGAATTAATAAATAAAAATTTTTACAAAATAGTTGAATCCCAAACAAAAAAGATGAATTTTCAACAAAGAAGATAAATTTTTAACCAAAAAAAAAGAATTCTCAACGAAAAATGTAATAGTTGATATTAACACTAAAAAAATTTTTTTCATTTAAAACCAAAAGGCTTAAATTCATCCAAACAATCGAATTGTGAACAAAATAACTAAATTCCCGACCAAAAAGCATTTTAACATTAAACTAACCACGTAACATTTTAATAAAATAAAAGGTTAAATTTCTGCCGAAAGAGATAAATTTTCAAACCAAAAAGGACAATTTTCAACAAAAAAAAGATTTTTCAGTCAAGAGAAAAAAAAATGGTCGGCAAATTATAATTTTAAAGGGAAAATAATTGGTAACACAAAATGAAAATATCGTACAACTATTAATTATTTGAGTTTCTTCTTTATTTATTTGCTTTACTGTTATATAAATATAATTTTCCTACGTTTCTCGAAAAAATTCAAAAACATTTTTGCAGATTTCAGATATGTTGAAAAAGTATATAAAAAATGTATAGGCTTTTTTTATTCTGCAGGATTTTACAAAATTACTTGTTAAATTCCAAAATATCTTTTCGACTCACTCGACTTATTCCTAAATTTTTCTTTAAATCCCTCGAAGTCGTTTTTGGCAATTCCGGAAACGATTTTTAATGTTTTAAAATCTTTTGAAATATTCGCTTTAAATTAATTTTTTCAAAATAAAGAATCACTTTCAATATTCCTAGCAATCCTAGAAAAAGTTTTGTATTATCTTATATTTTGAAATTTCTAATTATTTTTTTAATATTTAAAAAAACTTCTAAATATCTTTTGAAATTATTTGAATTTATCTTAAAATTCTCAAAAAATTCTGTAAAATTGAAAAAAATTGCATCAAAATCTTTCACATTCTTTTTCGGCAATTTTGGAAATTTTTTTAAATGTTTTGAAATATTTTCATATATTCTCTTGAAATCAATTTTGTAAAAGAAAAATTTTTTATTTGAATTTTCTCAGAAATCTTAAGACATTTTTCTCATTCTCTTAAAACCCCTTAAAATTCTTTAAAAAATTTCTGAATTTTTTATTCAAAATCCACCAAAATTTACATTTTGTTAAAAAAATTATAAATCTTTGCAAACTGTAAATTATTTTTGAACCTTTTCATAACTTCTGACGCTTCGAAATATATCTCAAAATAACTCAAATTAATCCGGTAATTTTTTTGTTTCCGGTACTGAAAATATATAATTTATATAAATATAGAATTTAGCAATAAGATTTATTTTTTGTTTGGGACTTTTCACAAATTTTAAAATGAATCTTACGACACAAATAATTTTCAAAATACTAGAAATTCAACTGTCGTTTCCTGATTTTTGCGGTTTTTTGGTCTAATTAATCTAGTTTAAGTAGAAATAGCCATCCAGCGTAAGACACTACCGTGGTCCAAATTTATACCTGTATAAATTCGACTTTCGATTTGTTGTGATAACTCCCGGCCTCACACACTAATTTGTTTGTTTTCTGCAAAAAGAAATTCTGTAATTTTTTCAAACGTTAACCCGTGCCCCCAGGCATTTAAAATTAACATGCAGTTTTATATTGGAAAAGCTCGATTTCCAAAAACATTGAAAAAAGTAGTTTTTATAAACTTTTTGAGAATTGAAGTAGACACCTTTCAGGAAAAGTAAAAAAAATAATTTCTACCCAATAACTTTTAATTTTGACACCCCCCATCCCCATTTATTGTACCCGGAAATCGCCCCAGAAAATGCAAATTCATGCTGAAGAGGGTATTTTTTAGAATTCTTCCCACATAAATTATTTTAAATCGATAAGTGACGAGTTCTCAAGCATTTTTAAAACAATGTTCAATTGCTTAAACAATCATTCTTTTTCTTTCAAAGAATTTTTATTTCCCCTGTACTTCGTGTAAAGTTATTATCTTTCGTGATAAATTATACAAAGTTGATGAATGTTAAAAGTAGTAATTCTTATTTAACATATCTTGTAATTATTTAAACAATCTTCATTCGTATAAACAATTTTTCCCCCGTTAAGCGTGAAAAATTAATATTTTCTAGAATTAATGCCACAATTAACGGATGTTGAAAGTGAAATTTATTTAAAGATATTTAGCAATTTTTCAAAAGTTCTTCTTTAACGTATTAGGTAATTATTTAAACAAATTTCATATTTTGAAACAATTTTGTTCCATATAATCATAAAAAGTTATTATTTTCTAGAATTAGTGACACAATTAAAAAATGCTAGAAGAAATATATTTTTTAAGAATAATTGGTAATTATTTTTTAAAAATGTATTTGTTTAAACTTTTTTTTTCTGTAAAGTGAGAAAAGTTATTATTTTGTGGAATTAATGGCACAATTAACAGATGTTGATCATAAATTTTTTTCTAAAGGATATTCAGCAATTTTTTAAACAATTTTATTTGTTTAAACCATGTTTCTTTGTAAATCGTGAGAAGTTATTCTCTTCTGCAATTAATGACACAATTAACGAATTTGAAGAGTAATATTTTTTTGCTTACGATATTTTGCAATTCATTAATTTTTTTTTAATTATTTTTTGTAATTTTCAGTATTTCCTTATTTTAGAACGTATACCCTATATTTTTTAAATAATTGAATTCTATTGCTCTTAAAAGAGTATTGTCCTTTTTTTCTTAAAATTAGTTCTCTGTTCTGTTTTATTCATAAACTTTAAGCAAAATCTGCATGCAAATTATTTTAAATTCACAGATTCCATTAATCTGCGGAAGTAAAAAAACTGTACTTTACGAAGAGCAATGTAGTTTAATTATTTAAACAAATTATTATTGCTTAAACAATGTATGGTATGCGTTTTAAGATAAGGAAATACTGAATAAAAGGCGACATAGTGTGGGAAACTCGAGAAAACTAAACTTTTCTCCACTTTGCCTATGGAAAGGGGCAAGTAAATGATTATTGATTGTTTTAGTAATTGCAAAATATCTTAAGCAAAAAAATATTTCTCTTTAAATTCGTTAAATTGTGTGATTAATTGTAGAAAAGATTAACTTTCAAACATTTACAGAAAAAAAATTGTATAAGCAAATGAAAATTTCTTAAATAAATTGAAATCGTTTGAAAAATTGCTAGGTATTCTTTAGAAAAAATTAATACTCTGAACACCCGTTAATTGTGTCATTTTTTAGAAATATATTTTTCTCAACATTCTTTAATTATCACTATTTCCAGAAAATAATAACTTTTTTCGATTTTAGGGAACAAAATTGTTAAAAAAAATAATAATTGTTTAAATAATTACAAATATGTTAAGCAAGACGTACTACTTTCGACATTCAACAACTTTGTATAATTTATCCCAAAAAATAATGATTTTTACGATGAAAAGGGACAAAAAAATTGTTTAAATAAATAATAATTATTTAAACAATTCAAAGTTGTAAACAAACTTAAAAACTCTCTTATCAATTGAAAATAAGTAATATTGAAATAATATCGTCTTTAAATAAACTTGATGGGAAATTATTTTGCATTTTTTGAGCATTTCCGGGCACAATAAAAAAAAATTGGGTTTGCTCAAATTAAAATTTGTCAAGTGAAAATTATTTCTTGAATACTCTTTCGAAGGTGACTACACTTTCATTCATAAAAAGTTTATAACAAGTACTAATTTTTCCATTTCTTTTCAAGACCGAGCTTTTCCCATTAAAAGCCCCATGGTAATTTTAAAAAGGCACGGGTTATCGTAAAAAAGCCAGGTTTTTTTTCAGGAAAACAAACGAATTGGAGGGGTTGTTATCACCAAAATTCTAAAATCGAATTTTTGGAATACGTAGTAAGACAGCATTTATCAGCGAAAAAATAAATATGTCCAAATGTCGGTCAAAAATTCATATACTTTAGAAATGTGAAAACTTATATCACTTTGATCTATATTTTTAGGAACAAATCACGATTTAGGTAAATTACATGAGTTGCATAAATTTGAGTAATTAAATATAATATGATAAAAAGATACAATCTGGGAGTGGTCTTACACGTGGAAAAGCTACCCTTGACCGGAAGCAAAAAAGCTAATTATATATGCCACCGTCAATATCTTTATAGTGAAAAATTTCGAGAATACTTTAAGAATACCCCCCGCTGACGACTGTAATTTTTTCACCCTTCTTCCCGCCATCGAAAAGTCAAGTAGACCAAATTTTCTGAAAACCAAAAAATAGGATAATTTTTCACGAAAATAGGGGAATAAATTGTCTTAAATTAAATTAACGTAGATGCCATATTAAATTCAATGTAAAACAGCTTAAATTACTGAGATTTTAAATTAAAATATATATTATTATCAACGAATTTCTAAAAAAAAAATGGTTAAACACTGTAACAAACAGAATAATTTTCAATGAAGAAAGATAAATTTTAAACCAAGTAGTTGAATTTTGAACTAAAAAGCATATTTTTCTAATCAAAAATAGAATCTTCAAACTTTAAGTTTAAAAAATTGATTTGAAAAAAGACGAATTTTTAAATAATTGAATTTAACAAACTAGGTGTAAATTCGATCTTGAGTGTTTCCGCTTTATTTCTATTTATATTTATATGGTGCTCATTTCAGGAGCACTTTGCTTCCCGTTAGCAAATGTATTTGCTTTCTCGTGGAGGAAGCATTAGTGATTTTTTAAATAATAGACAAACTAAAGTTTTCATTTTGATCAATTTGAGAATAGAAATTTAC
>JAUELO010000024.1:669459-679495 GCA_032357855.1 Amphibolips quercusostensackenii | reverse complement strand
TTTGGCAACCTATTAGGTATTTTTTGATCCAGAATTTCGCTGGCTACAATAATAAAAAAATTTTAAATGTTTCCTTTTCTTTTTTCAAACATTAGAGTCAAGTGTTGACTTAGCCCCACCCTAGGGGAGTGTCGGCTTAGCCCCACGATTTTTCGCTTAACAGATTTTCCATCACTTCACTTTTTCTCTAATAATTGATCAACGAAGCATCGTAGTTCAAAATCATCAGTAACATTTTGTAGCCAACTAAATTTTTGATCCAACCATACTTATGCATTTTTAAACTTTTTTTTTTAAATTAAAAAACGACTTAAAAAAGGTTGGCTTAGCCCCACTCACCCCTATTTAGGTGTGGAAATTTTAATCGCTTTGATTTATGATTTATTTTAATATTTTTATTTTTTTTTTATTTTGAAATATTCAATATCATTATATCTGTTATTCCTGAAAAGAACAGTAATGAAAACTACATATTTTGGGAGAAAATTGAGTGTCTCATTTGACCCCGTATGCTCATTTCGCCCCGGTCTCCCCTACAAAACTAGAACATTATGCGCGCTACGCGCGAACTAATTACCCTTTCTTTAGAAAAAAAAACAATTTTTTACTTTCACTCACCATTTTTTTAAATTGCCAGATTTTTTTTGTATCAACAAAATATGTCTCGCCGCATATGGAATTATCCGATACCGTACTTTTAACATTTTTTTGATATTTAAAAAACATAAAAAATACATTTTCAAGGTATTTTCAGATGAAATATTTATCAAAGTATTATTAAATTCTTCTACTGTTTGAATTTTTTATTCAAATTTTCTATAAGATTCCATTCACCACGTTTTCTGGGCATATTTGTCACATAAACGTATTAAATCATTTTATTTTTGTATGAAAAATTTATTTTTAATGTTCAAGAGTAAGAAAAGTGTAATATTTTTCTGCCTCATAATGAAACTGAGACAAAATTCAAAATCTATAATGCAACATTTTATTTAATCGAGGCAGACGCATACATCAGTATTTCAATTTATATTTGATACGAGCACAACGAAGTAACTTTATTGCTAATTAATACTTAAAATGGTGTTTTTACGATAAATAAAAAATAACCATTTTTTATATTCTCATTGCATTATTTAAATTAAAATAATAGTTTTGGAAATCAAAATTTACCACAAACAGTTTATTTTTGCTAATTCTTTTAAAACTTTGAGCTTCTCTTTATGCCTTTATCCTGTAACATGACCAATTTCTTTTTAAAAGTTGACACTTTAAAGGAAAACCCTTTTTTTGTTTGAAATTAAACTAGTGTGTTAAGCAAATTTTGTTTTAAACTAATTTTCTTAACTGAAAATTTAACTATTCAATATTTTGCTTAACATTTATCTTCTTCAGTTAAGAATTCAACTATTTGGTTGGTAATTCATGTATTGTGATAAAAATTAATCTTTTTGGTAGAAAATTAATCTTCTGGGTTGAAAATTCATCTGTTTAGTTAAAAATTTAACTATGTTTTTAAAAAATCATGAATTTTGTTGACAAATTGTCTTTTTGGTAGAAAATTCAACTTTTGGTTTGAAAATTCGTTTTTTTTCTTTTGTTGAAAATGAATTTTTTCGGTTAAAAATGTAGCTTTTCCATTTTTACTAGTAAACTAATGTATTTTTATACAAATTAATCTTTACGGTGACATACTTACCTTTTTCGTTGAAAATTACTCTTTTTGGTTGAAAATTCGTTTTTTTGCTTGGAAATTTTTTTTTAACTCAAAATTTAACTGTCCTATTTTTTTGTCGAAAATTGATCATTTTTATATAAATTTTCCATCTTTTCAGTTGAAAATTCATCTCTTTGGTTAAAAATTTAACGAAGTTTTCAAAAAATCAGGAATTTTGCTGAAAGTTTGTCTTTCTGATAGAAAACTCAACTTTTATGTTGAAAATTCGTTCATTTTTTTATTTCATTTTTTGATGAAAATTAATTTTTTTTTTACTGAAAATGTAACTTTTTCATTTTTGCTAGTAAACTAGTATATTTTTATGAAAATTTATCTTTTTGGTGACTTGTTTACCTTTTTGGTTGAAAATGAAACTATTAGGATAAAACTTCCTTTAAAAATTGAAATTTTTGTTGAAAATTCATGTATTTTGATTAAAATTAATTCTTTTGGTAGAAAATTAACCTTTTTGGTTGAAAATTTATTTTTTTGTTTGAAAAATATTTTTTTTAACTGAAAACTTTACTATCCTATTTTTGGTCGAAAATTGATCTTCTTTATATAAATTCAATCTTTTTATTTGAGAATTTATCTGTTTGGTGAAAAATGTAACTATGTTTTTAAAATATAATGAATTTTGTTAAAAAATTTTCTTTCCTTGGTAGAAAATTTATCTTTTGGGTTAAAAGTTCTACTATTGGATTAAAGATTAATTTTTTGTTAGAAGATTTCTTATTTTAGTTAAAAAATAATACTTTGCTTATCAATTTGTTGTAGTATATTAATTTTCTTAGTGAAAAATTCACCTTTTTGGTTGAAAATTTATTTCTTTGATTGAAAATTAAGATATTAAGCTATTAAGCTAAAAATTCCTTTAAAAAATCGAAACTAATTTAAAATTCGTGTATTTTTATCAAAATAAATCTTTTTTTTACAGAAAATTAATCTTTTTGACTGAAGATTAATTTTTTTGATATAAAACAAAAGTTTTTTTTTGAAATAAAAAAACTTTTTTCTCAACTAAAATTTTAACTACTGTATTTTTTGTTGAAAATTGATCTTTTTGAATAGAAACTTAATCTTTATAGTTAAAAATTCATCTGTTTGGCTGCAAATTTAACTATGTTGTTAAAAATTCATCTATTTTGTTAAAAATTTGTCTTTTTTGGTGGAAATTTATCTTTTGGGTTGCAAATTCAACTATTGTTTTAAAAATTAATTTTTGGTTGAAGATTCTCTATTTTAGATTGAAACTAATTTCGTTGTTTGAAAATTTAAGTATTTTGTTAAAAATTAATTTTTGTTGTTGTTGAAAAATAAATTTTTCAACTGAAAATATATCTATTTAATTTTGGTTAAAAAATTGATCTTTTTTGGTAAAAAATTCAATTATTTTGGTAGAAAATGCATATTTTTAGATTATAAATTCAACTTTTTTGCTCAGGGTTCCTCCTTTTGGCTTAAAAATTAGTCTGTTCAGGTGAAGGATTTAAATAATTTGTTAAAATTTGTATTTTTAGGTTTAACTCAACTGTTTTTGATTAAAAACTAAAATATTTAATAGTGGAAATAACAACTATTACACTCTTTGTTGAGAATTCATTTTTTTATTAAAAATTTATAACTTTGGTTCAAAAATTAACTATTTTGTTAAAATTTCCCTTTTTCTTGGTTTAAAATTAATTATTTTAACTGAAACAATAAGGTTACTTTTACCATGAGTTGAAAAAATGAAATAGCCAAATGATGAACGAAACAGTATAATTTTTAGATATTCATTTATTATGTATTTACTTTCTTCGAGTTTATTTTATAGTTCATCAATATATTTTGAATATTTTTGTTAAACTTCACTCTGAGATTATTGAAAAAAACTGTCGTAAAAAAGTGACTTTATGAGTATCCTCCGCCCTCTTCCATTATACAAATTGGATGGTGTACATTTCTGACTTGAGAAAGAAACCAATTTTCATAATGCAAAACGACAACAAATTATGTAAAGAAAAACATACACTTTTTCACCAAGTGTTTTTATTCTCTGAGGGTTTTATTTTTATGCGTAAATATGACTTTAGGTGGCTGTATTCAGTTTTTTCTTTTGAATTTTCTGAAATTTTGTAAATAACAATTTTTAAATGAGAAATTTTACTTCTAAAAATATATTTCTAAAAGAATGAAGTAGAATCATTAATGTTTTTAACGTGACATAAAAATTCTATTTCCAATTAAGTAGTTTTATTTGATATTAAAATTGATTTTTGAATGTTTCTAAACATTACTGATAAAAAGAAAAAAATTTAATTTTAATTTAATTATATATATATATTTTTTAAATTGCATAAAAACTTTTTAAATCATTTTAAAGTACATTTAGAAGTTTTCTTAGGTTTTGAAAAGATTAAAAAATAATTTAAAAGATTTTAAGGGGACGACTGAAAAATCCCAAAAAATAAAATTCCCGACAGTTTATAATATTACTGAATTTGAAAATTCCCGACAAAAAATTGCCGAATTATAAAATGTTTGAACTGAAAAATTCCCGAATTTCTACAATTAAAAAAATTATTTTCTAATTAATATTATTTATTAAAAATGCAATAATTAAACATTTTTATTAAATAAATATTTTTAATGTTTAAAACTTCTAAGATTATTGTTTGAATCTGAAATAACAATAATTTAAAACAATTTTCATCTGGAAATATATTTTATTCATTTATTTTAATTTTAAATTCAAACAATTTTAGAAACTTTAAACATTTAAAATAATTTTTAAAAGCAATTTTTTGTCGGAAATTTTATTATTCGGAAATTTTAAATTCGGTAATATTATAAACTGTTCGGGAATTTTATTATTTGAGAATTTTATTTTTCAGAAATTTTCTTATTCGGGAATTTTTCAGTGTCGGAAATTTTATTTTTAGGAATTATTCAGTCGTACAATATCAAGATAATAAAATTATTTTCATAGGACTCCAGCAAAAATTTTTATTGCTTTTTTTATTTAAAAATTTAATTTCAAGAAAATATTTCAAAAGATTTTGAAACGTGTGAAATGATTTTCTAAAATTTCGAAGATAAATTTAGAAGATAAAAAAAATTCAATTTTTTAAGATTACAAAATTTTATAAAAGAATAGAATAAGTTCAAGATATATTTAGAAGTTTTGCAAAGATACAAAAATAATTTTAATCAAAAAAAAATTTCTAAATGCATAACAAAATGTAGATTTTTGAGGATGAACAAAAAAGTTAGAAGCTTTTTAAGAATTATGAAAGGTTTTCAAATGATAAACAAATTTTGTTAAAATTTCTGGGAGAATTTAAAATTATTTTTTATTTTACCAAATTTATTTTGAAAAAATATTTTTTTAAATTTCCATAATACAATATTTTTTTAAAAATTACTGGTAATGTTTAAAGCAATTTTTTATTTAAAATACATTTAGGAATTTTGGATGTTTTAAAGAGATTAAAAATATTTTAAAACTTTGAAAAATTTTAGAAAATTTTTGAAATATTTTTTAAAATTTTCTAAGCGTAAAAAGGTACTAAATATCATTTAAACTGACTTAATTTTTTCCTTGAATTTTGTGAAATCCTGTAAAATAAAATTTCTTAGAAATTTATAGATACTTTTTCGGCATATCTAGAATATGTGAACATCTTTTTCAATTCTTGGTTGAAAATTCATCTTTTTTGTTGAGGATTCAAATATTGCGTTGAAAATTAGTTTTTTTATTGGACGAACTGAACTATTTTTAATTAAAACTTAAAATCTTTTTGGATTGCAATAGCAAATATTACACTTTTCGTTAAAAATTTGTCTTTTTTTGTAAAAAATTAATCCTCTTGGTAAATTTCATATTTTATTGTTCGAATATAAAACAAGTGAATCATAACATTTTTTAGATCATCGTTATTCTTTGGATTATCATTTAGTGATTAAATTTACCATTTTTTTACAATTTCATCAACTTATGTTAACATTTTGCCAACGGAAATCGGTGATTTCAAACAAAAAAGATTTTTCGTCTAAAATTACAATTGTTCATAAAAAATCATCAGATATAAAAGAATATTTTTCATCAGAAAATTTTTAATGATTTTTTATTTTGAAAGATTCATTTTAAAAGATTATTTCAGAAGGTTTTAAAATATTGCGAAAAATTTCCAAATTTTTTCAAAATGAACCTGGAAGAGTGTAAAGGAATTTTTGTTTGATTTTAAAAATTGTTTAGAAGCTTTAGGAAAAACTCGAATCTTAAAGGATATTTAGATGTTCAAAAAAGAGTTTGAAAAGATTTCAAGAAATGTAGATCGAAATTTGAATTTCTGAAAATTTCGAAATAAAATTTTAAAGCTTTTTAATGTTTCAAGATAATAATTTTTTTTAAGATTCCTGAAAAAATATTCAATGATTTTTTATTTTGAAAAATTATGTTTGAGACATTATTTAAAAAGATTTTAAAACGCTTCAAAAGATTTCAAAAATTGCTAAAAAATAATTTGGAAGATTTTAAGTCATTTTTTTTTATTTTAAGGGATTTTTCCAAATTTCAGATATAATAAGTCTGTTTTACAGGGTCGAAAAAATATCCCATAAGTGAAAAATTGGGTCTCGCGAGTGTTTGGCGCTAATTATGATTAAAATTTTTTTTTTAATACAAGTTGTTTTTAATGCATAAAGTCTCACTTTATATTCGTAATTAGATGTATAAAAAAATTATTTTAATAATCTATTATTGTTTATAGCAATTTTTTCTCAGAATAGAGTTAAAAAGTTGCAGTTTACCCGAACTTTTCAACTTATTTTGAACTTTTCAGTTAGAACAAAACAATAATCAATCTAATTTAATTTAAAAAATTTTTTTAAACCATCAATTACGAATTTCAATAAAAACCGAAACTTTCTATCAAGTATATAAGAGAAGACAGTTATAAACAACAGTAAATTATTTGAACAATTTTGTTTATTAACTTGCATTAATTATTACCTCACTAAGTAAAAAGTGAACAAAAAGTAAAAAAATTTAGAAAAAACCGAAACTATCTAAGATTAAGATATAAGAAGATAGTTATAATCAATAATAATTTGCTTAAACAATTATGTTTCCCAAATTTCGTTAACTATTACCTCACTCTTAAGTAAAAAGAGAACACTAAAAAGTAGAAAATTGTAGAAAAACTGTAACTTTCTAGCATTATTCTAAGAGAATATTGTTATAAATAATAATAAATGGCTTAAACAATTATTTTTTAATCAATTTATTTTGTTATTGCTTTACATTAACTGAAAAGTTAAAAATTAGTTGAAAAATTGGAAAAAACCGCGACTTTCTAACTCTATTCTAGGAGAAAATTGCTAAGAAAAATAATAAGTTGTTTGAAAAATGTATGCGAACATTTAATCATCAGTAAAAAGTACAATTTTGTGTATTAAAAATAATTTATATGAAAAAAAGCAAAAAAAAATCTTAATTAGCGCGAAAAGCTCCCAAAACCCAATTTTTCACTTATGGGGTTTCTTTGGGTTCCTATATTCGCTAAACAAACTATTGTGGGTGATATTTAAAAATTAATTTTTTATTTGTATTCTGTTAATTATTTTGAAGATAAGTGTTGAGTTTCAATTCAGTTCAACTAATATTGACGATTCTGAATAAAATTTACAAAAATGTATTTTGTTTTCATGGGTAATACGTTTTGAACTTCATGGGACTTGTGGAACCTCTAAGTATCATTTTTTATAAACGAATATATTTTTTTGATGACTTTTTGTGGACTTGGGAAGAGTCCAGATGTCAAGCGATTTCGAGCGCGGATAGCACTCGGATGGGTGACCGTCTGCGACGTAAGACCGGGTTATGTATTCGCTGCGTTTTAAATAATGTCGAGCGGGAGTATGATTTTGTGCGTTCAATGGGAAAGTCGATTGTCTGCCTTCAAAATCTACTGTCGATATACCGGCTAAACTCGGAAAGTGGTTTTCTGCAGTTTTCCCCTCCCCTGGCCAACCGCCCAGGCAAATGCGAGTACTTCTAATGGCGTCTTTTTTTCTTATGGGAAATACGTGTTAAACTTCACGGGACTTTCGTAACCTCCAAATATCATTTTTTTAACGCATATGAATGAAAATTCGATAAAAAAATGCCAGTGCATTTTTGTGTTGTTATTGATCTTTGATTTTCGTATATGATCGAATTTAATTCAGAATGGAAGGATATTACTTACCTCTACTTTTTCTCCCTAAAACTCGTAGTCACGATCGTGTAACTTCCATTTATCTGATCAGCTGTGTTGTACATCGGACGGCTGTCAGATGAAAAGGGTTTATCCTCCTAATACATACAATTTTCCCTGGTCAGTCCTGCAATTAGCCGATTGAAACATAAACCAAACGGATATTATCATGACGAATTATTGAGTATTTTTTAAATTAATTATATGTATATATATAGTTAGATTAGAATTTAAAAATTTCAAATTTATTTATTTGAACTAAAAAAGATGATTTTTCTACCATAAAAGATCAATTTTCAATCCAAAAGAATGAATTTTCAACATCAGTTGAATTTTCGACCAAAAAAGAATAATGTTGAGCAAAATAATTAAATATTTAACAAAATAGTTAAATTTTTACGCGAATACCTGGATTGTCTACCTAAAAAGATGATTTTTCAACCAAATAGTTGAATTTTTTTCAACAAAAATATACAAATTTTTTTTTAACTTAACAATTGCTTCTACAACCAAATAGTTGAACTTAAAAGAAAAATAGACAAATTTTCAACAAATAGTTATCACTTAACTAAACAGTTGAATTTTCAACTTACGAAGATGAATTTTCAACCCGAAGAGTAACATTTTTAACAAAAAAATGAATACTCTTAACACAAAATGTAACAGTATCTCAACAAAATCAAAACAAATTTTTAACAAAATAGTTAAATTTTCACCAAAATAATTATATTTTTATTAAAATAGTTAAATTTTCAACCTTTGAAGGTAAATTCTCAACAAAAAATCTGATAGAATTCTTTTTAGCAAAAAAAGATGAATATTTAACTAAAATGCATGAATTCTGAAACCAAAAAGACGAAATTTAGTCTAAGAAAAATAATTTTCTACCAAAAAAGACGAATTTTCAACAAAATACATGTATTTTCAAACATGTAGTATAATCTTCAACTAAAAAAGGTGAATTTACAACCCAGGATGGAAAAATTAAATTTTTATATAAAAAATTGATTTTCAACATACAAAATTTTTTTTAACAGATCAGTCAAATTTTCAACCAAAGAGAAAAATTTTCAACTTAAATTATGAATATTCTAACCAATAAATTTAATAGTTGATATTTTAATTAAGTACAAACAATATTTTAACAAAATATTTCAATATTTAAATAAAAAAGATGAATTCTCAACAAAAAATGTAATGGTTGCATTTTTAACAAAAAAGAAAAAGATAACATTTCAAACAAGAGATAATTTTTAAATTATGAAGACGAATTTTCAACCAAGATGTGTAAATTTCTACTGCAAAAGACGAATTTTCAACAAAATCCGTGTACTTTCAACAAATTAGTCAAATTGTCTACTATCTCTACTAAAATGATCTTCAACAAAATATTTACACTAGAAACGAAAGAGATAAATTTTCAGCTTATATAAAATGATGATTCTTCAACTTGATAAGTTGCATTTTCACAAAAGAAAAATAATTTTCAACAGAAATTATGAATCTTCAACAAACAAAAAATAATTTTTCAAAAAGTGATTAATCTTCAACCAATTTTTTCAGTTTTCAACAAAAAAAGATTAATTTTTAACGAATAATGTGTAATAGAAGATATATTTTTTTATTTCAAAGTTATTTTAAATCCAAAAAAGTTGAATGCAGCCAAAAAAGGCGAATTTTAAATAAAATACTTTAATCAAAGTATTTTTATTTTTAATCTCACAGCTGCATTTTTAACCAAAAAATATATAATTTCTACTAAAACAGATGAATTTTTAAACCAAAAAGATAAATTTAAAACAAAATAGTTGAATTTTCAATCAAGAAATATTTAAATTGAATTTTCAGCACCAAAATATGAAGTTTCAACAGAACACTGAAATTCTCAACTAAAAAGGATGACTTTTTAAGGCAATTTTGTTGAATTTTCAACCAAATAATAAAATTTTTTACCTACAAATATAATCTTCAGGAGGAAGAAACTGAACAAAAAGAAATAGAAATACAAGGCAACTAAATTACTGAGAAGAATATTATATCAGGGGGACCAAAAAACTTCAGTTTCAAAATTCCCTCA
>JAUELO010000024.1:614009-624576 GCA_032357855.1 Amphibolips quercusostensackenii | reverse complement strand
GAAAGGGCCGCGGGTGCATGAGTACTCAGTCGAGTATATTGCGCAATATTATGAAAACGGTTTAGGTGGCCCGGCGGCCCTGACTGTCTGCGTTTCGACAACTCCAATATAGAAGCAAGGCTAGTGCGAGCCAGCCCCTGAAACTGATACCATATTGGAGCTCTTGTGTATAATCAAATTTAAATCGCTTTTCGTGATTTTCGACTCTAAAATTCCTAGGGTCGTGTTACGCTGTAGCAGGGGTTAAATATTATCATTTTCTCACTGCTATACAAGTAACAATAACAGACGTTTGCCTTTAGAAACGTTATGGTAGCAATGAGGGCTACGCCCACAGCGGCTATGATTTATCCTTTGTGAAGAACCCCTACACGTTGCGATAACTGCCAGGGCGGCTCACGCGAAGGACCACCCCGTCTAGCAAGAGGAAATAGATGCACATGGAGGACTTGACACACTAGCCTCCAAAGAGACATTAACACACTGCCTATTGTAGAAATAAGGCAAGATGAAACAATAAAACGCTTCAACTTTACACAGAATTTCTGCGTCTGAGACCGAGGAAGAAAATATCCGAGAAACAGAAATAAAATTGGAAACAGCGAATCAGCAATATCTAGAAGATTATATTCTATCATAGGACAGTCACACGGAGTATTTTTACCTGTTAAATTATTAGTTGATAGTCACGCTGGGTCGAATCCCATGTCCGGCTCTGACCACTTATACTTTTGTAGTTATCCACCTCCTGTTAGATGGCTCTACTGAGAAGTCAGAAGTAGAGGTAAAATTTCTTCAAATATTTTCGCACCCGCTATTTTCATGTCTTCTGAGGTTATGTTATCGTCAACAAAAGTCTAGTTGTGCCAATTGCCAAGACGTGTGTAGTGATATTAAAATAAACAGTTCTATTTTAAATGTTCATTATAATCTCGTTTCGTTTCTCGCACATATGATAAAATACTCCACATTGTACGAATAAATTTAACGATTTCATTCTTCTGTATTTTATTATTAATAAAATGTCATAAAAAGTTAAATTTCGTGTATCATGTATTTCTTCATTCATTAAAGAATTAATGCAGAATTTTACACATTTATCCAGGAAAATGTTGCAGAAAACAGTATTTGCACATTTTTTGTTTTAAATTTGTATAATTTTAAATAATTTGTTTATTTTCTGTAGTTTTAATTCACACAAAACATTTAAATAATAAACACACAATACATTCAAATAATATATACAACAAATTTAAATAATATACACACATACGTGCACCAACACATAACTACATTTTAGTTTGCGACTTTCTTTAGATAGCGCACTACAGAATTTCCATAAGCAAAGAGTGCTCAATAGGAAATGATAAGTACTGGATAAACAAAGTCACCACGCTTAAGTTTTAAGAAAAATAACATTTCTTTGTATTTGTACAAGAAAATTTTCTTTTACTTTAAGAAGGTATCATCAGAACACCATTCCTGTATTCTAATCAGTTTAACTTGTCCAACAGTTTCTTTTAAATCGGCGATATGGTCTATTCTTTGGAGTATGCCGATATCTTTATCTCGAAGAACACAATAAAAATGAAAATCGTGGGAAAAAAACAGGGGCATATTCTCATAGAAGATAATCCCTACATTCCGAATTCTATTTACCGTATTTTTGTCTCACAAGTTATGCTTCCCGTAAGTAAAGAACTAAAACAGAGAAGCCCATAGAACACACAAGGAGATCTACTACGCTTGGCAAGTTTAGTGCCACATTAAATTATCATGAAAGTCAAACATTAATACGCGTCAACCGCGATATCTGGAATGCCAAAAAGAAGAAATTTCAAATCAAGTGAATAAAATTTTAACTGAAAGAATTATAGAAGCGTCGGACTGACCATTTAATTCACCACTTTAGATTTTCCCGAAAAAACGCTACGCGTCAGGAAAATCTGAATAGGGTTTTTTTATTGATTTTAGGAAGCTGAACAAAAAAACAAATGAAGATGCCTATCTACTTTCCGTGATCAGGCAAATTCTGAAGCACTTTGAAAAAGCAGAATTCTTTGTAGGCTTCGATTTGAGCTCAAGATTTCATAAAATTCTCATAAACTAGGACTGAAGAAAATATACCGCATTTCATACACCTGAAGGTCATTTTCTCTACAACGGCATGACGTTTGGGCTCAGAAATGCTCTACCAGCATTTTGAAGAATGATGGACGCAGCATCAGGAGAACTGGTAGAAAAATTATGCTTCGCTTATCTAGACAACATTGTTGTCTTTGAAGTACACTACAAGAAGACAACGTGAATCTGATTATTCTGTTTGAACTTTACGGGCTACTAGACTCAAAGTTCAACTAGACAAGCGTAAGTTTCTTTGATTGGAACTGGTTAACCTTAGATACGTAAACACGGAAAATGGAGTAAAACCAAGTCCATATGAATTTTCAGCTGTCCAAAGTTTTAAACGACCCGAGAAACAAAAAGATGTCATTTTTTTTTTAGAACTTGCTGGACTGTGAGCAATTTTATCTCAACAGGTACACTGAGCTCGCTACATCTCAAGAACTCTAGATGAACCTGAGCTAAACTTCACCACTACCAAAAAAAGAAACTTTAATAATTGTCTGGTCAGTTGAGCAGCTTGAACAATTATTTTCTCGGACAGGAAATTTATAGTACAAACAGACCATTAAGCTTTGACGTGGCTTTTAACGCAAAAGATACTTGTTCTAGGCTTATGAGGTGATGACATGAGATAAAACAATACATGTACAGGTACAAGTATCAAAAAGGAAACGAAAATAGCTGAGCTCACGCGCTTTCCCGAATGCACCATATTTAAGATAAAAATCTCTCAGCACAATCGCGATATAATGCAGAAATCAATCAAGTAAATTACTCATAGAAAGTCGATGAGATTGATATATCATCATCAGATAAAGATAACGAACCGATTTCTAAAATATTGCGAAATCACGAACCGACAGATGAAAAAGAAATTCAAAACGATTATGCAAACTGGAAAAAGATACGTCTGCCTAGTGAATTAAAAATCAAGCCTGTTACCAATAAAAAGAATTGGATTAAAATAAACAAACAAGATTTTTTGTAGTTGCTAAGAATTCAGTTATCATACTATGACAAAGAAAAATGGTCAGACTCCTCTAGATGAAAATTAGAGATTGCACCAGAAGCAAAACCTAGATCATACTTAAATTTAATATGGAGGATATCTTAATTCACATTACGTAATAAGTACACAAATGAGATATGTACCATTTTCATTTACAGACGAAATCAACAGAACACACATTTTTGCTGCGTATACAGCCTGATAAAGAATTAAGTAAAGACAAGAAACAAAATTTATTTAGGGAGGTACACGAAAACGTGTCCACTAGTCACTTTTGCAAAACAAAAAAGAAATGCATGATACCATGAACAGTTAGTGGCATTCTTCTTGTCCTGGTAAATGAATAAAAGTGTATTGTTTTGTCGCTTTCATTTAGAAAAACATTTTAATAAGCCTTTCAACTTTAGAGTATCGTGCTGGTTACGTTTCCAATATGGCGGCATGTGCTGCCTGTAATGAATCCATAGCGATAGGGGCGACGGATTTTTTACCTTGTGAAAGGTGTACCACATTGTCGCATATGACTTGTGTAAATTTGGCAACAATTTATGTGCCGCTGTATATAAGACAATCGATGTCTAAAAACATTCGGCTTATATATAGTGCAGCTCCACAACTTAGAAGATGTAAGAAATTAAGGTACCTCTGGACGACCAAGGGTGAGATTGGTTGCCTTAAAGAAGATGGAACACCCGGAATTTCTTGGGCTAACATCAATAACCTTGATGCCCTCCGTTAAGACGCCTTCAGGATTGAACTGCATCATGTGGCTCTCGCTTATCAGCTACTTTTTTGTATACTTTTTGGCAACTTTTCTTGTATTTTTCTTTCTTCTCCAATTTTATCAGTTAGGTTTACACGTTCGTGCTGGTTTTTTTAAACCTATAGGCTTTATTATGCATGGTTTAATAATAATTTGTGCATGTGGATTTAATACTAATTTCGTTAACAACAAGTCACATTTTTTTAGCCTTTCTGCGCTTTTTTACATTTAATTTCAAAAATTTATAAGTGCAATTTGTAAATATTTTGAAACTAAATATTTGAGGACATTTGTCATCTTTCTCTGTATATTATTTTTTCAGAATAAAAGAAATTTTGAGCCTTATAATCCCCTCTGGATTAGAAACATTAGCATAAAGGTTCGACTGAGTTGGCTACTGGCAACTATCCTTGTTATAAATAATCTGTACATTCTATGCTGAGGTATATTTGGATACATTTACACTCATTCTTGTTTTTAAACTAAGTTTAGTCTCAGTTTGTTATGAAGTTTTTAAGTATTTGCCACGCAAACGCGCAGTCTCTCTTGGCTCACATTCATGAGTTCCGAAATTTTCAGTTCTTGTGCGTACCATATTATAGCTGTCTCAGCAACATAGCAAACTCTCAATCACCCATCAAATGTAGTCGCACTTGACAACTACGTGCTTTTCCGTAAAGACAGAGATGAGCGTAGAGGGGGTGGTGTTTGGTCGTATGTGTACGACAGCCTTAGGGGGTCTGATTGGGAGTCAGCTCGGCCGTTAATTATCCTACTGCTAAATTTCTTTTTGTTCAGGTCATGGGAGGGAGTGACAGTGTCTTAGTGGATGTCATTTATAAACCTCCAAATGACTATTTTGGCACAAAACTCGAATTGGAAATTTTTACTTATGTACCTAACTTTAATAATATTATTCTCACAGGGGATTTTCATACTAATTTACATGCAATTGGTAGTCATACTAAATATTTAACAACTATAATACATGCTGCTGGGTTATCTATTGTCCCGCGTAATTCCACCCATCATACTGATCATTCCAGTTCCCGAAAAGACTTGATGATAGCAGATGATCTTGATAAACTAAATTCTTATAGCCAAGATTCTATTCTATTTCTATCTGATCATGATCTTATCAGTATTATATACAAATATATCTGTAATAAATCCACATACCGTAATCAAACCCTAATAAGAAATCTTGCATACGTAGATAGGTGTAAGTTTCAGTATCACTTAATGTCCTATGATTGGAGAAAAACTTAGATTGGAAGACATTAATAGTAAATTGAGTCTTCTGTTTTTTTAATTAATTTCATAGCTCAATTAGTTTGCACCTTTGAATGTTCCACATAAGCATAAAAATTTAGCTCCTTGGATCACAGTTGAAATGAAGAACCTTATGCAGGAACAAAATAATAAGCGTCTTCTGGACAAGAGAACTGAAAATCCACTGATAAAAGCACAGTTTCGTCAGCTAAGGAATTTAGTTTAAACTGAAGTCACAGATTCGTATAATCAATAGAATTATAATGCTATAAAGGACAAGAATAAAAATGAAAATACCTGATACATACTTAGACACTTATATCTAATTTCGCCTAAGAATAAAGCATCAGCTCATACTTTACCATCAAATAATTTATTAAAAGCCTTCACAAAACCTACCATTTTTTAACTTCTCCACCTCTGGTATACCCGTATAGCAGTTTAGGTAAAATCGACTTTTCGAGACACTGTTTTTTTTTAGACATAAAACCGGAAGTTCTCTTTGAGAAACTCTACGAAATGAAAACTAGCGCTTTAGGAACAAATGGTATATATATAAAGATGTTTCGATCAGCGCTTGCTGTAATTTTCCCCATACTCCTTTACATCTATAACTCTTCTCTTCTGCAGGATTTTTTCCCGATCTATGGAAAAAGCGCTCATCCACCCAGTTCCTAAGGTTTCTAGTCGCTCTTCTTTTAACGATTACTGACTGATTTCGATATTTGTGCTATATCCAAGCCGTTAGAACATATTGTGCATTCGCAACTCACCAATTACTTAGATGCTTTTGATGCAGTTGATCACAAGCTTCTTTTAAATAAACTTCGTAACTTTATTTATCCACTACTGCAATTGCCTGGTTTGAATCTTATTAAAAAAACCATTTTCGACAAGTGATTAATGATGAGGGTAAACAGTTGGATGGAATGGGGGTCAGGAGTGGAGTCCCGCAGGGCTCCACTATTGCCCCCCCTCCTTTTCGATCTGTACACCTCTGACCTTGGTAGTGATCTTAAACATTGCAACTACAATAACTATGTGGACGATTTTAAACTACACATCTCTGGTCCTATCTCTTCCATTAATAGTTTGATTGCGCAGGTTCAGAAGGATATTAACACAGTGATTCAATGGGCACTAAATAATAGATTAACGCTGAACCCTTTGAAAACTAAAGCAATTATTATTAAACAGTCCTCGTTCCCGTCCACTGCTACATTAGCGTCCTTACATCAGCTTTAGGATAATGGCCTTGACGTTGCCTTCGTTGATTCGGTGAAAGATTTAGGGTACATCCTTAACCGTAACCTCTCCTGGAAAGAGAAAATTATTTAAATCTCAAGAAATACCTTCAGAGTACTCCAACAGCTTAAAAGGAATGAGATATCCTTGCCAACATTAACTCGGATTTTTCTCGTTAAGAGCCTTATCCTCCCGTTTTTTGATTATGAATGTATGATGTACGACGATGCCACAGACGATCTGAATACTAAATTTGAGCGAGCACTCAATTTCTGCATACGATAACAAAACCCCTCAATATCTTCTAATCTTCTAGTAATTTTTCTAACTTTTAGTGAAGTTTTACTCCTTAGTATTATAACATATAAGTCTTTACAATTTGATTCATAGTTTATATAAGTTATCTAACAATTAAGTCTTGAGTTCTTTAATGTCACATTTTAATTTTAATGTTACATTTTTCATTGTAAGATATATGCATAATTTGTTCCATAGAGAGCTGTTTAGCTATCTATCAGCAAGATGGCTACTGGTACGCAAGCACGCGTGTTTTTTCTGTCTCGTATATTTTTGAAATTTGTGGGTTTTGTGGTCTGCGGTAAACTATGGTGCGTGGTGGTATCTGAAATGGTTAGCCCTTGGTTATTTGTGATTGTGGTTTCACTTTTTGGTTTTCTGAAAAAGGTGATTTTTCGTCTTCCATTTGGTGCAGCGTCCTTTGCCTATGTAATTGGCTTTGGGGAGCGTGTTCAGTTTCTCAGTGTCAAAACTCGAAATGAAATCCTTCTTAATATAAATGTCATTTTTTCATATCGAAAATGCAAACAGCCTATCTCTCTGATGCTCCCAGTAACAAATGTAATAGGTGTTCTGCTCGTTATTATGTAACATACACTGCTTAAATTAAATGCTTTTCCGATGGCGAATTGCAACGTTGATGTGGCTGTCGGAGTAGCTCCCCCGCGGATGAAAATCGTGAAAATGATATCATAGATTTTTTCGAAGCTATGATGAATGATTTGAAGACGGAACTGAAGAGCGAGTACGAAGCAACCCGCGCTGACCTAAGACAAGACTTTGACAGAACCAGGACTGATAATATTGCCTCTGTTGCTACAAAGATCTGTGACATTGAAACTACTTAAAATGACGTTTAAGCTGATCATACATACGATGTCTCCACCCATTATACTAAGAACATTGAGTCTTGTATCAAGGAAATCTCACAGCGCACAGAACGTAAAAAAAATTTAATTTCATTCAACCTTTCTGAAAGCAATGCAAATAAAAACACCTCTCCTGAGAAAAATGTCTAGAAACTGGTATAGATATACCTGGATTAGTTAACCCAGCTAGCAACTTGTCTGGTAATATATTACGTACTTTCCGGATTAGCTAATAGTCTCAGATCCTTGCCCGGCCACTCAAAAACAGAAAAATATCCGAAGCAACCACCTCGGAAATTATACAAGCATTCATATAAATGGAAAAGGCAAAGCAATTCCGGACTCGATGAGGGAGATTCAAATCTCTTGGGATTATACACCACTGCAGCAAAGCTATCACAGGAAACAAAAACAAATTGAGAATGAACGACTTGCGAGAGGAAAGAAGGATCTCCGGATTACGTACAGAAATGGAGTTTCAGTTATACTTCTCAACAAGAGAGCTCTTTCAACAACACAGTGACGTCATTTATTGCTAAATTTAAGGTGTTTTATCAAAATTTCAGAGGTTTGGATAGTAAGTTAGATTTATCGAATAACTCTGTTTCCATTTTCGATTATGATTTTTAAGCATTTACTGAAACTTGGTTAGAAGCTTCTATTTACAATGCTGAAATTTTTTATTGCAATGTTTTCCAGACGTTTAGGGGCGATTGTGTGGCTAAGCCTGGAGGCGGTGTTCTTCTTGACATTAAGGGCTATTTTCCTCGCTCACAGTTGAACTTGACTTAAACAATTTTTGAGATCCCATCGGTAAGCAAAGTTGGGTCTAAAATTTATACCCCGATCGTCTCATTATTAATTGTAGTTATCTATATCCCCCCCCCCGAATATCAGTTTCTGAATTTAAAAGAATACTTGACTCATTAATTTCTATTCGAGAACTTTCCGAACATAAAATAATTATCGTAGGAGATTTTAATATTTCTAACTATAAATACCATATTAACGATGTTAAATTTAATAAAAAAAAAGCACTGTTAACGTCTTTTTGCCAATGTTTTTATTTACAAGAATTCAATTTATTTGAAAATTGCAATAACAGATACTTAGACCTTGCACTTGCAAACACCTTAATTGAAGTTAATAGAGTTATTGATTTGATACTACCAGAGGACAAGTACGACCCTTCTTTAACTCTAATTTTTTGCTTACGTCAGGAGCAACTCTCTAAAATATTTGTGAATAATGCGTCATCTAAGAGATATAATTTTAAAAGAGCAAACTATATTGAATTGTACCTTGATCTAAACAACACTGATTGGTCGTATCTAAGGTCTTGTGAAAGACCTGAACAAGCTTGTTCAGTCCTTTATTCCCTAATCTACAGTGTCTTCGACAAAACGTTTCCAAAATTTAAAAACTGTACAATTAAGCATCAGTTTTCAACATGGTACATGCGTGATATCATATTAGACATCATGATTAAAAATAAATTGAGGGAAAAATTCTCTTCAACTGGCAATGTGTACTACCCAAATATATTTAATAAATTGCGAATCAGTATTAAAAAGCGTAAAGAAATTGCATTTAACGCATTGAAAGATAATGCTGAATTAAATATTGTCTCCAAACCATTGTCTTTCTGGTCCTGTATAAATAGAGTAAAGTCTGATAACAGAATCCTAAGTATAATTTGACATAACAATGAGGAATTTTCATCACCTCATAATATTGTGCACAAGTTTGTTAAATACTTTTACAGCGTCCATAATGAGTCATCTACATATATATTTACCTATGATAAATTTAGCAAAGTTTACTTTATGAGTATATTTCAATCATCGAAAGAAACGTTTTGAAAGCAATTGAAAAGTTGGCTGATAAGCAAACTGCTGAATCTGATCTAATACTTGCTTTTGTTATCAAGGACTGTTCGTCTATCTTTGTCCCGCTATTGGTGTATGTTTTTAATCTTGCAATTGAATGTGGTAGATTTCCGATAGAATGGAAAAAGCTAGGGTGTGTCCTGTATTTAAAAAAGGGGTGAAATCAAACTTGACTAACTACAGGCCCATTGCTATTTTGAACAATTTCTCAAAAATATTTGCAATTTGCCTCTATCAGATCATGTATAGTATAATTGCTAAGAACATAACCATACATTAACATGGTTTCCTTTCCTGCAGACCTACCACTATTAATTTGTTGGTTTTACACAAGATGTAAGGAAATCGCTTGTTCATTATGACCAAGTTGATGTTATATTTATTAATGTTACAAAAGCATTCGATTAAGCAGATCACAATATACTATAAGATAAGATGTATGACATGGAGATTCCGCATGAGCTTCTACTTCTCATTAGGTTCTACTTGACAAAGAGGTAAAATATTGTACAATATGGAGGTTTCCCTTCTGATCCTTTATCGTCCTCGTCAGGAGTATCGCAAGGCTTTAATCTTGGACGACTTCTATTATTGGTACAAATGAATGATGTCTCACTCTATTTGTTATGTCGTCACCTGTTGTATGTGGATGATGTAAAACTATATATGCCCATAGCTAGCCAAACCTTTAATGCGTACATTGATGATATTGTATCCAGTGCTGATAAATCCTTAGGCTTTCTTATGCGTTCATGCAGACACTTTAGGACAATATCGCCATTCATGACTATGTTCTGCGCAATAGTCAGGTCTAAACTGAAATATGCATCTGTTATATGGTAACCTAACTTGAAAAAAAAAATGTTAATTTCATTGAGAAATGCCAAAGTCGGTTAAAAAAATATATGGTTTGGAAAGAGGACAAAACCTATCCTACAAGTAAATCCAACCATGAAGTGCTAAGATGTACATTTGGCATCTGGTCACTAGATGACAGAAGCAAATTCGCAGGAATGCTCATGTTATTTAAGATTATCCGTGGTCTTACTGATTGTCCAGCAATACTTAAACGAGTGCCGTTGAATGTGCCAAAATA